>PYHX02000158.1:12874598-12895226 GCA_004302925.2 Cochliomyia hominivorax | reverse complement strand
AAACATGTTGCTGAAATCTTAATATAAAAAAAATGAGATTAAGCTTAGATTTTAAAGAAGTGTGACGAGAAGAAAAACACTGGGAATTTTACAGATTAAACATGTTTAGAAAAAATTTAATGTAAAATATCAGCGTATTCAGCAAAGCAACATGTTGCATATTACATTTACTTTAACAATTTTACAAAATCCAGCTGGTGTTCGCATAATTTTATAAAATTTCTAAACTTTCAACATAAAAATTATGACAAAACTTTGGTAAGATTAAGTATTTTTGATTAGTTTTAAGCAACATGTTGAGGAAATTTTAATATAATCATTTTGGTTAAGTTTAGGCAGAAAATAAAAAATATTAAAATTTCTTCGAATATTTCTAAATAAAATAAATTAGATTATTTAAAAATGTTCTTTTAAAAACACATTGAGCTAAGCGATGTTGCTTATATGATAATACAGTTAAAAAACTTTTTTAAGAGAATGTAATTTATAATTTTATAAAAAAATCTCTTTATATACGATGAAGCAATTTTTACTTAAAGAATGATAGAATTTGAGGTGTTTATCAGTGGCAACATGTTGCTAAAATTTTCTGTAAGTTTTTTAAAAAAATGTCCATTCCATTAGTAAAAACCTCGTAGAGGCGTTGTTCTAGAGAAATAGGCATAAAGCTAATTATATAAAGACTGCAGCGGACCAACAATTTGCGTAAAAGCAATATTGATTTTATAAACAAAGCATTTCATCAATAATGAACTTTGAGAAGTCCCATGCTTTCAAAATGAGTTCCTTAAACGGATTTTTCGAAGAGTTCAGTATTGGAGTTATTGGATTGATTGTGGACTTATTTTTCTTTAAAAATTGTTGATCATATTTTTTAGTAATAAAAATTAATTATACATTTATAAATTTATATAACACAAATTTGATTAAACATCTTCATCTGTTTGTTTATGAGTCAAAATCTCATTCCGAGAAGCTTTGTAAAGGAGATATCAGAAATATTGGACAGATGATCATTTATTTTCATACGCTTCATTATTGATCTCAAAGCATCTTCTGTACTAAATTTCATAGAAATTTATCTAAAATCTAGAATTATTTTTGTGTATTAAAATTTTTGGCAACATGTTGCAAACACCTTAATACAACTATGAAAGCATAAGCTTTCGTTTTAAAGATATTATCTGCTTAATTATAAAAATAATACTTAAAAATATCTGTTTTGTTTAGCAACATATAACTTATTGTTGCAACATTTAGTATCATGTTGCTCTCAAACGTATTCAATTAAATTTCAATGTTCAGACATAAAAAATGTAACATACGATTGAACTAATTTTTTATGTTGATAAAATTTTTAATATAGGTAGCAACATGTTGCTATTTTTAAGAAATCATTTTTTTTTTTTTTTTTGAAACTGTAGTGCAATAGAAACAGTTTTTATCTTGTTTACTGGAAATTAAGCAACATCTTTTTTTAACATTCTTTACAAAAGTCTGATAAGTTGTTAATCGTATTGCAACATGTTTTGAATTCCCGTCATTGCCAAATTTCCCTAGGTAATTTTTGAAACTTATATATTAATTATGTTAAACAACAGTTGTGTTTATTAATTTTGTTGCTAGAATATAAGCAACATATTTTTCTATAACATAATCCCATTTAATCAATTTTAGTAGATTTAGATAAAAAGCAATCGGAGGTTAAGACATTTTAGTAAAATATTATTGAGTTCAGAAACAAAATAAAATTTCGAACTGAATATAAGTTTAATGCTTTTAGAAAATTTCTGTATTTCATGCATACACTTGCTTAGCAAATATGTTCGTAGTATAGAGTATAAGCTGAAGTATAATGTTGCTAAAACATTCATATTGAATATAAAACAAAAGATATATTTTGGATTTTTTTGCCTAAGTGAGTAAATGAGTTTTTTAAAAGCAGATAAAATATTTCAGAATTTCTAGAAACATAGTTGACAAAATGCTATCAACATGTTTTGTTTTGAAAATTCTTGGATATTTTATTATTATTCATGTCGAAGTTACTGGCGTATCAGTTTCATTATACCTTCTTTAAACTTTGTAAATGTTGCACTTTATTAATTACAAGCAACATGTTGATAGTGCCATTTAGCTGTGAATTTGAACATCGTAATTTTAGTACTCATTATTTTTAAAAAATTTCACGGAATAAAATTAAAATCATTTTATTGCCGAATACATTTTCTAATAATTGGCATCCCTAGTTCTAGAAAATACGCAGCCAGTGGTGATTTTAAAGGACAATGACCACAAATTAGGTTACCATGCTACAATATGTTTCCTTCAAAAAATCTGCTCTCCTTTTTTTATGGAATAAAACTTAAAATTCCTTAAAGTTTCAACAATATTTTTCTCTCTTTTTTTTGATAATTTGCCTTAAAAAACTTTTCACAAAAAAAAAGAGTCCAAAAAAAGGAAAAAAGAATAAATTATCTAAATGAATAAAAGAAAGTTGGCATTTTATTCAATTTATTTATTTAACTCCGAATAAAAAGACTGAATTCTTTACTTTTTTAACTTAATTTTCTAGAAACCACAATTAGTTTTGAGTACACAAATAAAAGAGAGAAATCTGACTAAAAAACAAAAGGCGAACAAGACAAAGAGACAAAGTCAATTATATAACATTTGCTGGCTGGTGGACAATAAATTTATAAGGACCTTTTTTCTAACTGCAAGGCAAAATAAATAAAAAAGAATAAAATTCAGTTTCACTTCTATTAAGTTTCCACAAAATGTACAACAATTATGCATTTTAGGAAACAAAAAAAAAAGGATTCGAATGTCTCGTCTTCAAGATGCCATTTTCATTAGAGAGAAACTTTATTTTGTTGTTGCTGTTGGTGCTGTTGTTGTTATTTATCTATCTTATCCTTTTAGTTTTACTAAGTTTGAGTAATTTTTAAATATTTTTTATTTGTTTTTGTGAGAAAAAGACTTTAATTGTAGTTTGCTATGTTCTTGGCACTAAGGCTGGGAAATACTTAGAAACAGAAAAAGACTAATGGTTAGAAAAAAACCGGTTGTTAAAGATTTGTTTTGTTGAGGTTATGTTAACAAGAAAACTTATTTAAATAAAATAGAAATAAAATGAAAAAATAAGAGAGAGAGGAGAGAGAGAGAGGATAAAGGAAAAATAAAACAAATGAGGATAATATATGCAGCTAAGACGACTCTGAAAGTTATTTTCCAATCAATGAACTAGAACTGAACTAGAATTGAACTAGAAAGGAACTAGAAAGGAACTAGAACTGAATAAGGAACTGAATAGAACTGAAATAGAACTAGAAAGGATCTAGAACTGAATAAGAACTGAAATAGAACTGAAATAGAACTGAACTAGAACTGAAATAGAACTGAACTAGAACTGAACTAGGAGGGAACTAGAAAGGAACTAAACTGAAATGGAAATGAACTAGAAAGGAACTAGAAAGGAACTAGAAAGGAACTAGAAAGGAACTAGAAAGGAACTAGAAAGGAATTAGAACTGAACTAGAACTGAACTAGAAGTGAACTATAACTGAACTAGAACTGAACTAAACTGAACTAGAAAAGAACTAGAACTGAACTAGAACTGAATAAGAACTGAAATAGAACTGAACTAGAATTGAATTAGAACTAGAACTGAACTAGAACTGAACCAGAACTGAATAAGAATTGAAATAGAACTGAACTAGAATTGAAATAGAACTGAACTAGAACTGAAATAGAACTGAACTAGAATGAACTAGAAATGAACTAGAAAGGAACTAGAACTAAAATAGAACTGAACTAGAAGTGAACTAGAACTGAATAAGAACTGTACTAGAACTAGAATTAGAACTAGAACTGAACTAGAACTGAACCAGAACTGAACTAGAACTGAATTAGAACTGAACTAGAAATGAACTACAACTGAATTAGAATTGAACTAGAACTGAAATAGAACTGAATTAGAACTAGAACTGAACTAGAACTGAAATTAGAATTGAACTAGAAATGAAATACAACTGAATAAGAACTGAACTAGAACTGAAATAGAACGAACTAGAATTGAACTAGAACTAAACTAGAACTGAACAAAAACTGAAAAAAACTGAACTAGAAATGAACTACAACTGAATTAGAACTGAAACTAGAACTGAAATAGAGCAGAACTAGAACTAGAACTAGAACTGGAACTAAAACTGAACAAGAACTGAACTAGAACTGAATAAGAACTGAACTAGAAATGAACCAGAACTGAACCAGAACTGAACTAAAACTGAACTAGAAAGGAACTAGAAGTGAACTAGAACTGAACTAGAACTGAACCAGAACTAAACTAGAACTGAATTAGAACTGAACTAGAAATGAACTTAAACTGAATTAGAACTGAAATAGAACTGAAATAGAACTGAATTAGAACTAGAACTGAACTAGAACTGAATTAGAACTGAACTAGAAATAAACTACAACTGAATTAGAACTGAACTAGAACTGAACTAGAACTGAATTAGAACTGAACTAGAACTGAACTAGAATTGAACTAAAACTGAAATAGAACTGAACTAGAACTGAAATAGAACTGAATTAGAACTAGAACTGAACTAGAACTGAATTAGAACTGAACTAGAAATAAACTACAACTGATTTAGAACTGAACTAGAACTGAACTAGAACTGAATTAGAACTGAACTACAACTGAATTAGAACTGAACTAGGACTGAACTAGAACTGAATTAGAACTGAACTAGAATTGAATTAGAACTGAACTAGAACTGAACTAGAACTGAATTAGAACTGAACTAGAACTGAACTAGAATTGAACTAAAACTGAATTAGAACTGAACTAGAACTGAAATAGAACTGAATTAGAACTGAACTAGGACTGAACTAGAACTGAACTAGAACTGAACTAGAATTGAACTAAAACTGATCTACAACTGATCTGGAACTGAAAAAGAACTGAAATAGGACTGAACTGGAACTGAATTAGAACTAGAACTGAACTACAACTGAATTAGAACTGAACTAGGACTGAACTAGAACTGAATTAGAACTGAACTAGGACTGAACTAGAACTGAACTAAAACTGAATTAGAACTGAACTACAACTGAAATAGAACTGAATTAGAACTGAACTAGGACTGAACTAGAACTGAACTAGAATTGAATTAGAACTGAACTAGAACTGAACTAGAATTGAACTAAAACTGAATTAGAACTGAACTAGAACTGAAATAGAACTGAATTAGAACTGAACTAGGACTGAACTAGAACTGAACTAAAACTGATCTAAAACTGATCTACAACTGATCTACAACTGATCTGGAACTGAAAAAGAACTGAAATAGGACTGAACTGGAACTGAATTAGAACTAGAACTGAACTACAACTGAATTAGAACTGAACTAGGACTGAACTAGAACTGAATTAGAACTGAACTAGAACTGAACTAGAACTGAACTAGAATTGAACTAGAACTGAATTAAACTGATCTAAAACTGATCTACAACTGATCTGGAACTGAAAAAGAACTGAAATAGGACTGAACTGGAACTGAATTAGAATTGAACTAGAACTGAAATAGAAATAAACTACAACTGAATTAGAACTGAACTAGAACTGAATTAGAACTGAACTAGAACTGAACTAGAACTGAACTAGAACTGAATTAGAACTGAATTAAACTGATCTAAAACTGATCTACAACTGATCTGGAACTGAAAAAGAACTGAAATAGGACTGAACTGGAACTGAATTAGAACTGAACTAGAACTGAACTAGAAATAAACTACAACTGAATTAGAACTGAACTAGAACTGAATTAGAACTGAACTAGAACTGAACTAGAACTGAACTAGAACTGAATTAGAACTGAACTAGAACTGAACTAGAACTGAATTAGAACTGAATTAGAACTGAATTAGATCTGAACTAGAACTGAATTAGAACTGAACTAAAACTGATCTACAACTGATCTGGAACTGAAAAAGAACTGAAATAGGACTGAACTGGAACTGAATTAGAATTGAACTAGAACTGAATTAGAATTGAATTAAAACTGAATTAGAATTGAACTAGAACTGAATTAGAACTATACTACAACTGACATTAACTGAAGAACAATCTAAACTAGAATTTGAAGTAAAATCTGAAATCTGAACTGAATTGTAATCTGAAATAGAATCTGAACTGGAAATTAACGGGAACCTTAACTGGAATCAGAATTTTTGTTTTGTAAATGTTCTAATATGTTTTAGTGTGACATGTGGTGTAATGAAAACTTATTGACCAGCTGTAGTGGTTTTAGATCTAAGAAACTGCCAGCAAGGCAAAAATAAAAACGAGTAAAAAATTAATAAAGAAGAAAAAAATATCTTTAAAATACATTAAAATGTTAAAGTGATTGAATGTAATGAGCAAAAATTTTCAAAAGTAATTAAAGAATTTAATTTAAAAAGGATTTTGACAATAAAAAAAATAATTAATAAACAGACAACTTGTTATTTATAATGACTGACATATTCACAGATGTTTTTTCACTTAAATTTATTAATTTTTAACTGTAAGTGTAAATAAGCGATTTCAGAGAAAACAAACATGTTGTTTCACTAATCCACAAAAAAAGGATGTAATAAGAAAATTTTACCTCAACAAATAATAACCTAAAGCAGTAAGATATGACAATTTTTTTTTCTGAAAAAGATTTTATAAATTTTTAAACATTTATCGGATAAATGACAATTTGTTTTTGTGTACTCACCCTTGGGTTCACCCTTCATCATCCTTCATCAATGCAGCATATTTGTTTATTAAATATTTACAATTTTTTTTTCATATGAATCGTGAAGCTTAAATAAAATGACAAGCTATGAAAATGACCGCGAGCTGACAACACAACTGAAAGGACAAAAAACCAAAAATGAATAAAAATATATTAAACAACAAATAAATACGTTTCTGTAAACGAAACTATAAAAAAGGCAAAAATAACTGAAATGAAAAAAAAAGCAAGAAAAATGACATAAATCGCATTAAAAGAATTAAAACTTCACTTTTGTATAATTAAATAAGTAAAATAAATAAACTGGGGATAATTTTATAAGGCCTTCACTTTTGCTTCAGTTATAAAGGACTCTTATTAAAATTAGACAGAAATAAGTGATTTGAAAAATAACTGAAATATAAATATTTCCTCTTTTTAGAAAAGAAAAATCACAAAATCTTTTTTGAATAAAATTTCATATATTTGAATGCTCTAGAATTTCGCTTTACAATTGGATGCCACAAGGCAGCGTGGCCGAGCGGTCTAAGGCGCTGGTTTTAGGCACCAGTCCGAAAGGGCGTGGGTTCGAATCCCACCGCTGTCATCAGGTTTTTTTATTTTTCTGTTATTGGTAATTTTTTTGGTTTATTTGAGAACAACAACTCAACAACAAAAAATTTCCAAAAGCACTTTTTAAGCAGTTTTAGTGTTACACTACGTATACTTAATATTTTTCATTTAATGTTATTATACGTTAACATGGCGAATGATTAATAAAAAAATAATAAAATTTTGTGAAAATAAATTTTTTATTGAAAATTGTAATTTTTATTGAAAATTAAAAAGTTTAATTTTTTAGTTTTTTAAAGAAAATTGATTTTCTTTCGAGAAAACTTGAATTTTAATACATTCAACCACCACAAGTGGTGCAGAGGGTACATAATTTTGTCATTCCGTGTGTAATGCTAAGAAGGAGTCATCTCAGACACCATGATGTTTATGTATTCGTGCATTAAATTAAAATATGATCTCTAAGTTCCAGCGAAGTATTTTCGTAAACTGTCAATTAGAAATCGACAATCTGGAATACATTTTTTGTACTTTGTAATCATTCCAAAAATTATCAAATCGGTTCAATATCGGTTCAAAATCGGAGAAAAGCTATAGCTAAAACTATAATTAATTTTATAACTCATTAACTGTTCCTGTTTTTTATTTAAGAACAATTGTGAAAAATAGTGAAATAGTGAAATAGTGAAAAATTGAAAATATCGAACTTTTTTTATTTAAAATTTTTTTAAGAATTTTATTTTTGGTGAATTTTTATTTAAATTAAAAATTTAATTTTTAATGAAAATTTTAAACGTTAAAAATTAAAATATGGCTTTTTTATTTAAAAAAAAGGCATTTTTGGAAAATGCGCTTTTTAGTGAAAAAAAAATTGCATTCTTAATAAAAATTAAATTTTCTGTGTAAAATTTAATTTAAGTGAAAATTGAATTTTGGCTAAAAAACTGCACGAGAAAAAAAAAACACTTTAAAAAAATTGCTTTTTTAATTAAAAATTTGAAAATTTTATTGCCTTTTCTACCAAAAATGCATTTTTCGTGATGAAAATATTGCATTTTTGAAATAATAAAATTTTTAGGGAAAAATTTCGTTTAAAATTAAAAATTAGGAATTGATATTTAAGATAAACTTTTCTTTATTCATTTCCGGATAAATTGCTTATTAAGGGTGAAAGTGCATTTCTACATATATCGTTTGGTAGAAAAGTGCATTTTAAGTGAAAATTAAATTTTCTGTGAAATCTCTTATAATTTAATTATTACCACCTTCGATAATGTAGCGTATAAATAATTTTTGTTAAATAAATAACTATATTCATTCATTCTTATTTACATACATACGAATACATACATACATACATACATACATACATACATACATACATACATACATACATACATATACAAACATACATACAAACATACATATGTACATACATATGAATACATGTGTATAGATGTGTGTATATGAAAATTCAACCAACCATACAAGGTTGAATCTTATAAAAAATACAGAGTAAATATGAAACCAAATTAAAAGAAAAATAAAAATAAAGAGAGTGAAAATAAATAAATAAATAAAATAAAATTTATTTAATTTAACATTTTAACAGAATTTTAAAGTTAAATTCACGTGAATATGCGGCGTATTAAAATTATCACACAAAAGGAAAGAAGATAATTAATTGATGTTAACCCCTTAAGTGGGGAAATTCAGTGCTTGAGCAACGATGATATTCATATCTGGTCTCTTGTCCAAAATATTTATTTTTTATATAAAATATAAACTTTACTGAATGAATGTAAAATTTGGACCCTTTATTAAATCTACTAAAACGGGATTATTAAAAGTTCGTGTGTCTAATGGGTCAATAAGGATAAAAATAGTAAACATTAATTTTTGACCCAAAATAGTTATAAAACTTTTTGGTATTTTTTTTTTTAAATTAGGCTGAGAGGTGTTTATTACTTTGGTCCTGTTTTCTAAATTCTTCTTTTTAGAAAAAGTAAGGGAATAAACCATAATATGGTACTTTATGGATCTTGTACCCTATGGAACTTTTCAAAACAGCATGCATAGAAATAAAATTCATATAAAATTTCGAACATAACAAAAAATTTAAAATTTGTAAATTAAAATATTTAGGGGATAAAAAACGTACTTTTTTGGTACGTTTTCCTAAATAATTATTTTTTAAGAATAAAATATTTATTAGAAAAGAATTAGAGTCCTTTGCATCATGTTTGCAACATGGACATTTCTATTAAACTGATGCTTTCCTAGGACAAAAATAAAGTACTTTAGTACTTTTTTGAATTTCTTATTTACTCCTAAATGGATAAAAAGTATTGAGAATATTTCTACATGCAATCAAAATGATTTAATTTACTATTTGAACTTTTTTATTCTGGTTTGTCTACACACAGTATAGAATTCGATTTTTATGGGGAATAATTCTGCAACATTTGAAAATTTTTATAAAATTAAAAAAAATCAAGGTGTTTTGGAGTTGATCTGGAGAAGCACAAGTAACTGTATAGTTAGGGGCGTAGTCAGTGACCCTCCAAATTTGGCACCTTGCGATTTTTGTTTTTTAATTGAATCTTTAAAAAAATGATTTTTTAAATATTTTTTGTCCTAGAAGAGATCTTAGTGGCCTTTCCACAAGCCCAGTCCAAACTTTGTCAATAAAAAAAGATGTTTTCTTGAGTTCTCAAATTGCAAAGTTGGATGATTCTTCAAATAATCCTTAGTATATATCTACATATGTATATATCTACATATGTAGATATTTTTCTGCTGAACTGTCCCCATAATGACAGGATGATCATTTCAGTGAAAAACATGATTTTTACAGCTTGGAATTGGAGAATTTTAGCTTGGAAAAGTGGGAGTTTGTCTAAGCCTCTGAATAACAGTCAAATTGACATACATCATACTAAAAGTTCAAATATATATCGTTTTTTACTCAACTTTTTTAACGTTTTAATGTTAATTCCGTTTTCCAATAAAATAGCAACAGTTTTAAATTTTACGTTTTTCATAAATTGTTAACATAAAGTGAATTTTTTTTTTTAATTTTTCTTTAAAAAATTATGAATCTTTCCGACATAACAATGAAAAGTTAAAGCTTGGCTGAAAATCCAACTTTAACTATGCTTCTATAAGTAAAATTTTGATATTTTCCTAACATTTCTATGGCAAATTTTTATTTGAAATATCGAGAGACCAACCTTGAAGTGGGACTTACTGCGCGAGCAATTAGAGGCCAGTACTCAACTTAATCATATGAAATTAAATTAAGACAACTATAACGGTCCAAATAAAGAATAATCAATTATGGTTTGAATTTAGCATTACCGCTTGTAAAGGTAATTCACAGATTAATTGCCCTAAAACGGGTTAATTTATATCACCAATTCTTTCTAACTATTTGCGTTATTATAGCAATAGAATACATATGTTTGTATAGGTGAACTAATTCTACCACTTCCATTGCATTTATGTGTCTGTGTATATGAGTGCATTTTTGCCTACCAAAAATGTCAGTCAATATAATTTTTGGTTTTTTGGTTATGTTTTCTTTTATTTATGTTTATTGTCACATTCCCAACATTTTTGTTGTTGTAGTTGTTTTTGCTAAATAATTTAGTATTAAAATTCATGAAAATATACAACAACAATAAAATGAAATTCTCATTGTGGAATTTTTGTGGCCTCAACTAAAATAAATATTTATTTAGTGACAAATGTAATTGTAAATTGTTAGAAAGTAATAGTGAACAGCAGAAAGGCAACAACAACAATAACAACAAAATAAACGGAGTAGGTAATAATAAATGATGATAAATGAATGACTGAATAAACGAATGAATGAACAAAAATGGGTGTTTTTTGGAAATTTACAAATTAAAGGGTTCTTCCTTTCATACCCTGAAAAAAATTTTAATAAATAATTGACATAAAATTAGGTGAAAATTATAGAAAGAAATATAAATTTAAGACAGGGAAATTATTAATTGGATAGGAAAAATTATCAATTTTTAAATTCCACATCAATATCCTTTAGAAGAAAACGCTACTGTTCCCTTTTTGTAGCCTTAAACTGGAGACAAAAGTTTACAAAGGCAACCATGGTAACAACATAATTCATTACAAAGTTTACGAGGGCTGAGCAAGCGGTAAGATGGGAACAAGCAGTAGCAACAATTGTTATTTTTCCATTGCCAAAGTAAATGCAATTACAAATAAACACAAACACAACAATACACACATACAGCCGCCAGTGAAAAAGAGCAATTTTAACAAGAGAAAAGAAAATAAAACTGGCAGGAAAAATATCCCACAGAAAACAAGTAACTACAACAAATAGATATTTGAGAATGAAACGAATCTTAAACATCCTGTACTTGTTAGCTAATAAAGCGATTTTTAGTTTAAATTTTAAATTTCTAGTGAAAAATTTGAATTTTTAGTGAAAAATTGAATTTTTAGTGAAAAATTCAATTTTAGTGAAAAATTGAATTTTAGTGAAAAATTGAATTTTAGTGAAATATTTGTATTTTAGTGAAAAATTGCAATTTTAGTGAAAAATTGCAATTTTAGTGCAAAATTGCAATTTTAGTGCAAATTTTGTGAAAATTTTAGTGAAAAATTGCAATTTTAGTGAAAAATTGATTTTTTTTTTTGTGAAAAATTGGATTTTTAGAGAAAATTTTGAATTTGTTGAAAAGTTTCATCCCAAGTTTCAAGATTCAATTCTATATATGATGGTGTCACAATCATATTATGCTTAAATTGAGGCTTGGAACGGTACAATCGAGTTGTGCGTTTTCGATTTATCGGTTTCATTTTTTAATTTAATTTTCGCACTTTCAGTATGATAGACGGATATGAAAAAATAGAATTTCAGAATTTCATATATTCCAAAAATATTTGTGTGAGTTTTTATTAAAGTCCCTATCTAAGGATTAACTAAATATACCCTTATTTATCTCACATGTTGTTGAAATATTTCGAAAAACAACGGAAATTTCCATCAAGCTGGATAAAATGTTTTCGTGTAACAACTAACTTTAGTTTTACAAATATTAAACTTTACAGCTACAGTAAACTGCCGTCAAACAGGACCAATATAAAATCCTTCTAATTTCATATAACACAAACCCTTTAAACGATCTTTCACTATTAAATTCCTCTTCAAAATTTTCTTACATCAAATAAGTTCAAGTCTAAATAGAATGTTTGTTTGCCACAAAAGAGAGCAAAAACAGAGAACTCAAAATAAAGACAAGAATAACAAAAACAACTACCGCACAAAACTTGAAGAAATTGCCTGACAAGCGAAAAAGCAACAACAAATGGAGAGAAGAAAAGAGAAACAAATAAACTTATTTTAGTTACAGAGAGTGAAAATATTATGGGAAAACAATTTTCTTGTGAAATATACAAACTGTTATTACCTGCTTTTTACAAATATAAAGTAAATTTTCTTTTTGTGTTCGGTTGTTTGTGCATTTTAGCGAAGAGACTAAATATGACTTCATTTTGTCATCGTAGTGAAAATAGTGGTTAAAAAGAAATAACAACATTTTCTATAAAATATAAAGGAATTTGAGTGTTGTTTTTTGCTGCAGTTGTGGTGAAAGGACTCAAAGCACAAAAAGGATATGAAAATACAATTTGAAATTTCACAATACAAATTTAAGATGCCACAATGAAGTTAAAGGAAGAGAGTTAAAAAAACTGTTGTTAGAAAAGGTTTTCGAAATTGATTTAGACAGGAAAAGTTTTAAGTTGTTGTGGAGATATGGAGTCGTATTTTCAATTGAAGAGGAAATTAAATTTTTCAAAGCTTTTTCTATCGAATCGAATTTTAAGGTTTATGAAAGTTTATGCATTTCTATCGTTGAGAGAAATATAAAATCTCTCTCACTCTCTCTTATACGTTTAAAGGCTTTAGATCTGCCGCCGCTAGACGTTAATCTCAGCATCGCAATATCATAAGTGTTATCCGACCAAATACTGCATTTAAATATATTCTCAGATAAAAGAAGATCACAGATGTAGCGATAAAAATAGAGAGGCATAAACTGTCCTGAATGGGTGAAAATTTTACTATGGTCTTTATAGGTTGCAATTCGAAGAGATAAACGAAATATATGCTCTTAGAGTCTTTGCCGAAAATCTTGCCATTCGATCTTTAATTTGTGAATTTTTGAGATCTGATTCTATATTTATAAAGTCCTACACTCCCTTTTAGGTATAACAATGGATTCAGAAGTACTTTTTTAATCGATTCAACAATTCATAACATACACCAACCGTTAAGTATACCTATAAACTCAGAATCACTTTTTGAGTCGATTCAATGATGTCCGGCTCTCTGACTGGCTGTCCAAGTATATGATGCGAACACTCCACAGGTCGCAATTTGTTAGTCCAATATTTCAGGTACCTCCTATACAAATGTTATCTTAGAAAAGTCCTATATATGAAGCTTTTTTTAACGAAATTTTGCAAAAATAAGTGTTATGATATTCTAAAATGATAGGCCCAATTGTACGAGGATCGATCAATTGCTTCTCATAGGCTCCATACAAGCCCTCTTCAAATATCACTTTAAAGGGCAAAAACCACACATATACGTAGGAATTGCAATATAATTGTTCAAATTAAGATAAATATAAAAAATCAAAGTGCGGAATTATGCGAGGTTTGGTTAATAATTTCCCATATAACCCCCAGAGCAAATAATTTTAAAACTCATAAATTTCACATAAATGTCAGCATCAATATAATGTAGTGTCACATTATAGTGACTGTTCTCGTTTACGAGAATAAAATTACTTTTTTATGCCCTTCACCTGATTAGAACAAAATTATTTATATTCTGGATCAATATAAAAAAATTGATGGAGTCATGTCCGTCCACCCGTGTGTCAGTTGAAATTAAGTTTATAAAGTTAACAAACATAATATATATATCAAACGATTTAAAATGCTTTAAAGAATTTTACTCTTGAAATCCAGGGACGTTGGTTCATAAATGGCTCACATATTAACGAAAAACTAAATGTACTCAATTTTTTCGGTTTTTTTTTCTATTTTTTGAAGAATATAAAATAGTTAGAGACTTAATTTTTCCACAGATAGATTTCAGTGAACTTGGTGTATTTATGGTCTGAAGACATTAATTAAATCGAACCATTAGTTACTGAATTATAGGCAATATATATTTTCCTTTATTTTTAGCACCCACATGAGACCTATAAATTTGATTTTGTCCCTGATTGGTTTTCTCAAACTTAATCATTTTAATTTTTCAAAATCGCTTCGTTCACTATCGAGATATGGTAAATTCCTTCTTTAAAAATTTAGTCCCATGTGATTGTTGTTGTTTATAACTATAGAAAAACAATAACAACGTTTAAAATTATGTTTTTGAGATTTCGGCCATTTCATTAATGCTACAAATCTAATTGTTTACTAATTGATCAGAAATATTTGTGTGGATTTTCATTTAAAGACATAAACACGATTGGGTCATTAGTTTCCGTGATATGGACGAAAACTTATACTGACACTCCTGGGGCAGTTACAGTTAGTGAAATTACTAATTTTTTCCTCCGATGTTCAAATCGGTTCATAATAAAAAGTCTTTATTTTCCTTGTGGTTGTTGTTGTGGTATTGAAAACAATAACAATGTGAGGCAAAATAATATTTTCGACGTTTTGAGCGTTCTATTTAGGCTAGAGACATAATTTTTGTACTAGCAGATCGGAAATTATCAGGACAATTTTTGAGTTGAAAACATCATAGTAATCAGTCCATTAGTTTCCTAGTTATAGGCAGAAACACATTTTTCGATATATTGAACTTCCTATGGGATCTATGGACGAAATTTTGATGCATACAAGTGCCTATTTTTTCTAAATTTCGATTTTTGAAGTTTTCGATATCGGCCCATCATTAATTACTATTCACTACTCGCGAATAAAATTTTGCATGCATTATTGAGTGCTCTAGAGAATCTATGTTGACTCATATAAAAGCTATAGTAATGGCTATCGTTTTCTCTTTCTTCTACAATTGATGGTTTCATGAAAGCCTATTTATAACAGGGACTTAACGTTAAATGTTAAGTACATTGCTTGAAAAAAACAAAATATTCCATGTAAGCAAAGGTGAAGGATATAGAAAATGCTGCACGTTCCGATTTAACACTTTAGCTTGTTTTTAATTAAATTTTTAAAATTTAAAAAAAGAAAATATATAAAAGAAACTATATTTTTAAAAGTTTACATTTAAACTTAAAAATGTTTAAATGAAATTATTGTTAATTAAATTTACATACAAAATATTGTCTGCTTTATGATAAAATTTTCTCTGAAAAAATCTGCTGCATAAATTTGTATTATTTTCAAAGAAACAACATTTATTTATATTCAGTTTAGTTTTCCAAAGAAAAATAAATAATTGAAAGTTTTTCAGGCTTTTAATGTTCACACAATTTATTAAGCTCCCACAATAATCATTAATTAAAGCTTATAATGCACTTTCAATTTTAAACAAAAGAAAGTTTATTATGCATAAGATGGTTATTAATTTAATGGAAAACTTGGGGATTTTATTTTAAAAAAAGAGTAGAAATATCTGAAAGAGGACTTTTTTTTGAATAATTTTAATAAACTTCAATTGTATTAAACCTTTAATTAATTTGAATTAATTTTTTGTTCACCTTTTTTTAAGGCGAAGTAGTTGAAAAAGTAAACCAATTTAAGAATAATCAAATTGTTCACTTAATAAAATGACAAGTAAAGTTAAAATTCTTTTGATGTCAATATTACATTACATTACATAAACTTTACTTACGCCAAACAAAAAAAAATAAAAAATAACACATGAACTCACGCATACCAAAACCCACATACTCACACTCATACAAATAAACTTTCATAAAAATTTCTCATATAACCAAAAACATACATATAAACGTAGTAAAGTAAATTTAAAATGAGTTACTTTACAAACTTACTTTGTATGTGTGTAAGTATGTATGTACATATATGTGTGTATGTGTGTATTAAATTGTTTGTTTATTTGCCACATAAATTTACACGCTCAGAAACTCATATTCATTTTCTTACAAACAAATACATTCATATGCTATTTTTATACCCTCCACCACCACAAGTGGTGAGGGTATATTAAGTTTGTCATTCTGTATGTAACGCCAAGAAGGAATCATCTCAGACCCAACAATGTATATATATTATTGCATCAAATCAAAAACTGAGTCGATTTAGCTATGTCCGTCTGTCCGTCTGTCCGTCTGTCTGTCTGTTGGAAACATTCTCACGCCTAGAATAATTGACCGAATTCAATAAAACTTGGCCACATTATTTGTTATTGTCCTAAGCAGTTTGCTATTTAAAACCAGCTATATCGGTTTATAAGCAAGGAAGTTATAGACCGATATCTGAAACAACCTCAAAATTTCAAAAATGAACTCTTATAATTTCTTCTAAAAATGTAATTGGACTAAAACAAAAAATTAATTTTAGCATACAATTACACGTGCTTCATCATCGTGACAAAAATTATCAAAATCTGATTAACCGGAAAAAAGTTATAGGCTATAATATGCAAAATTTTGATACACCCCAAACTCTTTGTGTCATATAGACCGCAATTTTTAAGATAATTTACTGAAATTTGTCACAACTAATTTTTAAACCATTCTTAATATATGTTATAAATTTTATTAACATTGGTCCATATTTTGATATAGCTCCCATATAACGCCATTTCCCGGAATATGATTTATAGCTCATAAAACTCTTAAATTGGAACCAATTCTATTGAAATTTGGCACAAATAATTGTTTAACTATTTTAAATATATACTATAAATTTTATTTACATGGGTCTGTATTTTGATATAGCTCCCATATAAGGCCCCTTCCCGGAATGTGATTTATAGCTCATAAAACTCTTAAATTTGAACCAATTCTTTTGAAATTTGGCACAACTGATTTTCTAGCTATTTTAAATATATGTTATAAATTATATTAACATGGGTCCATATTTTGATATAGCTCCCATATAAGGACTTTCCCGGAATATGATTTATAGCTTATAAAACTTTTAAATTTGAACTAATTCTTTTGAAATTTGGCACAATTATTGTTTCAACTATTTTAAATATATATTGTGAATTTTATTAATATGGACCCATATTTTGATATAGCTCCCATATAAGGCCCCTTCCCGGAATTTGATTTATAGCTCATAAAACTCTTAAATTGGAACCAATTCTATTGAAATTTGGCACAAATAATTGTTTAACTATTTTAAATATATACTATAAATTTTATTCACATGGGTCCGTATTTTGATATAGCTCCCATATAAGGCCCCTTCCCGGAATGTGATTTATAGCTCATAAAACTCTTAAATTTGAACCAATTCTTTTGAAATTTGGCACAACTGATTTTCTAGCTATTTTAAATATATGTTATAAATTATATTAACATGGGTCCATATTTTGATATAGCTCCCATATAAGGACTTTCCCGGAATATGATTTATAGCTTATAAAACTTTTAAATTTGAACTAATTCTTTTGAAATTTGGCACAATTATTGTTTCAACTATTTTAAATATATATTGTGAATTTTATTAATATGGATCCATATTTTGATATAGCTCCCATATAAGGCCCCTTCCCGGAATTTGATTTATAGCTCATAAAACTCTTAAATTGGAACCAATTCTATTGAAATTTGGCACAAATAATTTTTTAACCATTTTAAATATATACTACAAATTTTATTCACATGGGTCCGTATTTTGATATAGCTCCCATATAAGGCCCCTTCCCGGAATGTGATTTATAGCTCATAAAACTCTTTAATTTGAACCAATTCTTTTGAAATTTGGCACAATTAATCTCTTAATTATTTTAAATATATACTATACATTTTATTTACATGGGTCCATATTTTGATATAGCTCCCATATAAGGCCTCTTCCCGGAATATGATTTATAGCTTATAAAACTCTTAAATTTGAACCAATTCTATTGAAATTTGGCACAACTAATTTTCTAGCTATTTTAAATATATGTTATAAAATTTATTAACATGGGTCCATATTTTGATATAGCTCCCATATAAGGCCCCTTCCCGGAATGTGATTTATAGCTCATAAAACTCTTAAATTGGAACCAATTCTATTGAAATTTGGCACAAATAATTTTTTAACCATTTTAAATATATACTATAAATTTTATTCATATGGGTCCGTATTTTGATATGGCTCCCATATAAGGCCCCTTCCCGGAATGTGATTTATAGCTCATAAAACTCTTAAATTGGAACCAATTCTATTGAAATTTGGCACAAATAATTTTTTAACCATTTTAAATATATACTATAAATTTTATTCATATGGATCCGTATTTTGATATAGCTCCCATATAAGGCCCCTTCCCGGAATGTGATTTATAGCTCATAAAACTCTTAAATTGGAACCAATTCTATTGAAATTTGGCACAAATAATTTTTTAACCATTTTAAATATATACTATAAATTTTATTCATATGGGTCCGTATTTTGATATGGCTCCCATATAAGGCCCCTTCCCGGAATGTGATTTATAGCTCATAAAACTCTTAAATTTGAACCAATTCTTTTGAAATTTGGCACAATTATTGTTTTAACTATTTTAAATATATACTATAAATTTTATTTACATGGGTCCATATTTTGATATAGCTCCCATATAAGGCCTCTTCCCGGAATATGATTTATAGCTTATAAAACTCTTAAATTTGAACCAATTCTATTGAAATTTGGCACAACTAATTTTCTAGCTATTTTAAATATATGTTATAAAATTTATTAACATGGGTCCATATTTTGATATAGCTCCCATATAAGGCCCCTTCCCGGAATATGATTTACAGCTTATAACACTTTTAAATTTGAACCAATTCTTTTGAAATTTAGCACAATTGATTTTCTAGCTATTTTAAATATATGTATTAAGTTTTATTTACATGGGTCCATATTTTGATATAGCTCCCATATAAGGCCCCTTCCCGGAATATGATTTATAGCTTATAACACTTTTAGATTTGAACCAATTCTATTGAAATTTGGCACAACAAATTTTCTAGCTGTTTTAAATATATGTTGTAAACTTTATTAAAATGGGTCCATATTATGATATAGCTCCATTATAACGCCCCTTCTCGAGTAAATAAAGACCAATTCTACTGAAAGTCGACACAATTATTTTGCTAACTGTTCTGAAGATATTATATTAATTTGCCCTGTATCGGTCCAAATTTTCCTATAGCTCCCTTATAACGGGATTTTCCGGAAAACGGATTAGAGTTTATAAAACATTTAAATAAAGATCAATTCCATTAAAATTTAGCACAATGATTTTTCTAACTATAATCAAAGTATATTATAAATATGAACAATCTTGGTCCAAACTTCGGGAAGGGGTCTTATATGGGAGCTACATATAAGACCCCTTCCCGGAAAATAGTTTTGAGCTTATAACAAGCATATTTTTTGTTTTTATACGCTCCACAGTACAAGTGGTAGAGAGAGAATATTTACTTTGTCATTCTGTATGTAACGCTAAGAATGAATTATTTCAGACCCCATAATGTATATATTCTTGCATCAAGTCAAAATCTCAATCGATTTTCGTCAATCTCCTTTGTCTGCTCACATCCGCAAAAATTAACAGAAATTGGTAGAAAAAAGCAGTTAATAGAAAAATTTTATAGCATAAATTGTAACTAATTTTATGACTAATTAAGTATTTCTGTGTTATATACATTTGTGAGTATATGTGGTGTCTATGGAACCTAACGTATTAACTTTACACGAATTTGTGTGGAGGTATTTTAAGATTCGGCATAGCCGAATATAGCATTCTTACTTGTTTCTCTTACAGTGTTTGTTAAAAGAACTTGATGCTTATTTGTGTTGCACAGTGTTTCCAATCGACTATATTTGGAAATAATTCTATAACATTTGACTGGAAGTGACACAATAAAAAGATTTGGTAGGGTTCAGGTATCTTAAACTTTTGCAAACTGTATATCTCTGAAATTGTTGGGGAAATTTTCATGAATTTTGTTATATATAAAAATAAATTATATAACAAAACACGTAAAAGCTATAGTCAGTCAAGTCCGACTATTTAATACCCTACACCATATTGTTTGGTTATTAATGGTAGCTGTCAAAAATTA
>PYHX02000158.1:12838369-12874498 GCA_004302925.2 Cochliomyia hominivorax | reverse complement strand
ATTAACTGGTAACACGGAAAATCTAAAAAAAAATTTTTGCTTTTTATTTATTTAGGAGCAATTCAAGGGTTCTGTTTATAGAGTTGTGTAAATATTAAGAAAGGAATGGAATATATTTAGAATATAAGCTATAATGTTGACTTTAACCTATAGTAACAGTGTATTTTATTGTCTAGACTGTAATCTAGAATTTAATCTTTAGTATAAACCGTATAGTTCGGTTTAGTATCGTCTGAACTATAATCTGAACTATCATCTAAACTATAGTCCCAACCGTAGTCCAATCTAAAGCCTTTTGAGTTTTATTTATGTCTCTTCTATTCCCAACAGTAATCAGAAAAATAGCTTTAAATATAATCTGAACTTTAGCCTGAATTAAAGTCTGAACTATCTGTAGTCTGGACCATAGTCTGTACTACAGTTTGAGTATAGTCTGGATGCTAATATGAGCTAAAACCTGGATTATAGTCTGTATTAATTTCTATAATCTTGATTATAGACTGGACTATAATCTGGATTACAGGAGTATAATCTGGACTATACTCTGGACTTAGTCTATAACTGTACTTTAGTCTGAAGTTTGTTCTATAATCTGAACCATAGACTGTATTATATGCTGTACTATAATCTGTAATAGAGTATGGACTTTGTATGGTACAAACACCTTAAATTTCCATCAATTATACGAATTCAAAGCTTAGTTCAGAAAAAATCTTAATTATATATTCTTGTTATTCAAATGTAATTACAATATAAACCAATAACCAGACATTTTATACTCCCACAGATCATGTTTATACTCTTCTGGAACATATTTATTTAGTCATTATAAATACGTAACCATTAGATAAACAATAAATTAATTACACTTAAGTGGTTGGCAAACAACAAGAGCAACAACAATAAAAATTCTCCAATAGATGAAATTAATAGGAAACACAAAGCCAACAACAATAAAAGCGGAAATATGAAAGAAAAAGGAAATAAAATATCACATCATCAATTTGTTGTTAAAGAATCAAAATCACCTTCATACAGACACACACACATATATATATATATATACAGACAAATACAAACAACAACAATACATGAATAGAGAAATGTAAAAGGGAAGGCCAAACAAACAAACAAACATACCAACTGAACGAACTACTGAAAGACCACATGCAAACATTTATTCCAAACACGCACACACATTAATAACAGACGAAAATTTTTCTTGTGTAACAAACAAAACCAACAAATCTTAAATACTCGTATCATTCTACTTTTATATAAAAATTATTTTAGACAAGAATGAAGTCTAGAGCAGCCAACAGAAATAAAATAAATAAAATGAAATGAAAAATTTATGTCGCACCAGGGAAACATTGAAAATAAATCAAAAAAAGGGAAAAGAAAATCAACTGAAAAACACTCACACCCAAAATAAATCTCTTTCTTTTCCTAAACCCTCCACCAGTTCAAATGTTTTATGGGAATATATTAAATTTGTCAATGCGTATGTAACACCCAAGAAAGAGACTATAGCCCGGACTATAGACTGGATTAAAGTACTGTACTGCAATATGTTCTATAATCTGGACGATTGTTCGAACTGTAGTACATTCTATGAGTAGTCAGCACTGTAGTCTGTAATATATTATGTAATATATATGTCTGTTATATAATCCATAATTTAATCAGTCTGTATTATAATCTGAACTATGGACTGTACTAAAGTTAGTACTATAGTCTGGACTAGAGTCTGTACTATAGTCTAGACTGTAGTTGATCCTAAGTCTGTACTGCAGTTTGGACTTAAATTTGAACTATAGTCAGTACTAAAGTCTGTACTACAATCTGTTCTACAATCTATATTATAACCAGTACCACATTCTGTACTACAGTAGGGTCAAGAGTCTTTCCTATAATCTGGTCCTTAGCCTGGACTGTAGTTTGGATTAATCTGTACCATAGTCTATAATAGAGTAGAGGGTATTTAAATTCGTTACAGCTGAATAACATATTTTTACTTCTTAGTTTCGATAAAAAAATTTGTAGATTTTTGTTTTATTACCCAGACTTTAAGGTGCGTGTAACGACTATTTAGGGGGGATATGTTCAAGGGGATAGAACTAACAAAAAAAGGAAATGTAGTTTTACACTTCAACAAGTGTGTAAAAAGAGAAAATATGTTGTTTTTTATACGTTTCATTTTTCTTTTTTTCCCTTTAAAACTGAATATCAAACACAATCAAAATGGTAAGGAAACTGTACAAAAAAAACAACAACATAGTTAATTTTTTTCTTATTTGTTGTTATTTACATAAATTAAGTACGAACTTTATTTGCCGAAAATGTCAGAACATAAAAAAATAAAACCTCCTCTCAACACATCAATTACTCATGTTTATTTATTATTTTCTTGAGTATTTTTTTTCTGAACCTTTATATGGGTAATAAGACGGCTGAAGGAGGGATATTTTTGTTATTCACATTTTTAAAGAATTATTGGGATAACGAAATTGAAAATTGATTAAGATTGAAGAAAATCATAAGATGAGATATAATCTCTTCATAGATTAAAGATTAGGTGGTCGTTAATTTTTGACTTATAAAGAACAGATTTAAGGAAAATATTGAAGAAATTTTCTCTTTGTATTATCTGTCATAAAAATCATTATATTTTTTCTTCTTTATTAAAAAAGTTTTTAATTTCAAAATTAAGTAGAAACATTTGAGGATTGAGAAAATTCTAAACATACATATATGTTAATAAAATCGAAACCACTTAACTTACATATCCTTTGTAGACACCATTTTTGTAAATATTTCTTAATGTAAATTTCGGTATTTATAGAACTCGTTGTAACAAAAAATTGGATCCTTTAGCCGCAACGGCATATTGTTTCCCATACATACCAGGAAGAACATTTTTTTAGTAAACTTGACTTTATATCCGTGCTTTAAGCAGCGTTCCTGATGAGCCTTGTTTGCTCTTAAATCTACAATAGATTTCGCTCTTCGTACCAAATAGTTCGAACACTAAGCTAACCGGGCTGCTTTCCTACCACATGCGTTAGGAACTCTATTGAAAATTCTTTTTTCCACCAGAACCAGGTTTTCTATCAATAGACAAGTTCTCCCGGTACTGTTTAATAAAATTGGCCAAGTTTTTGTAGAACTAAGTTTGAGTCTGTCAAAAAATATTGAATAATTTTTTCTGATCATACATTTTAATCAGAACTTTTCGATTTCACTCTTTGGCAAATAATTTGTTGTAATTCAAAATTCTTAAATTTCTCAAAATTATTAGAGTGACAAAAATTTTGATTAATTTCTAAAGAGGAAAAAATTTACAATTTTTTATTTCAAATAAATTTTGTTTCATAGGAGACATATTTCTGGGAAACTTGAAAAAAGAAATAATAAAATATCCATGTAATTTTCACAGATAAAATTTTGGAATTGAATAAGAAACACAATTTTGGGCCGGATATAAAAACTTTTACAAACTCCATCCATAGACCACCTATGGGATTGAAACACTCAAAGCTATAAAGCAAAAGTTTTCAGCTATCGATGTGTTAAAATTCGTATAAATCCACTAAACTGATTAATAGTTCCTCATTTATTTCCATCAAATAATAATGCACTGTAATTTTTGTTATAAATCATCCAGACAGATAGACAGACATCGTAAAACCTTTGAAAAGATTAATTTTTAGTTCGCTTTTCCTTGAATTCATATTTATAGAATAATAAAAATAATTGTAGTCAATTCCAACAAGCTTTTTCCTTGAATAAAAATACAACTTTTCTAAAAATTCCTTTAATTAACCAATTGCAATGGAGGTATTTTATATGGAACTGAAAGACGAGGGAGGGATAGAATATCATTATATAAATTGTTTATAAAACAAAGTGAGATATTTTATATATGATCTCAGATATATATTATTGTTAAATAAAATAAGTTAATTTTAATTAGAAGTAAAAACAAGTAAGACTGATATATTCAGTTATGCCGAATTTTCAATACCCTATACACATTCACACATACACACTAACATATGCACTCAAAAACACACGCAACATACAAATGTTTTTCTTAAGTATAACCAGAAATGAACTATAAAACAGGAATGAGTCATAATATTATATTTCTGACTATAACTTCTTTTCTACTGAACCGATTTTGATAATTTTTGGAATGGTAATGAAGCATATGTTTCTTTATATAGTGCCAAAGGAGTCGATTTATAATGACAATTTTACAAAAGCTCTTCGCTTGAACTTAGAAGTTGCCTCAGATATTGGTTTATATATTTTAATATACCGATAAACTAATTATGCTGGTTTTAAATAGGAATCTTCTCAAAACTATAACAAATATTCAGACCAAATTTCATTAAGCTCTGACATAGATAAATTCACTCAGATTTTGATGCAAGAATATATATATATACATAATGGGATCTGAGATGATTCCTTTTTAGCGTTACACACAGAATGACAAGTGGTGAAAAGGGTATATTTACTTTGCCATAAAGACCTTTGGACGTACATCTTTGAATTGGATGTGATATAAATATAAATTAAATCTTTTGAGCTTTCTTAGACATTCTGGACTTCACCAGTAATAGAGATAAAATATAGTTTGTGAATAAAGTTCCTTCATTAAAAGCACTTCAAAACAAAGAAACATTTACATTATATAGATAATAAAGACGATAAGTTAAAATGGTTATAAATAAAGGACATCTTAGAATAATATAAAAATTGTCCCTTTTCATTTTTTATAAAAATATTTATAATTTTAAAATTTATCACAATAATTTATTTTTTTTTTTTTTTGAAAAAAGGTTCAATTTAAAGGTGATCAATAATTTTATTTTATTTTTTAATATTTAATTAACTTAAATATTTCATAACATAAATAAATATTCAACTCGTATTACTGTTATATTTTGAATTTATTAATTTAAACTTTTACCTTGAAATAAAATTTTTTATTTTTTGAACAAGAAAAAAACCCATAGAAATTATTGTGCTTTTTGTGCTTAAAAATTGAATTAAAGTTAAGTCATAAAAGTAATAAATACAAATAAATGTTGTTTCTTATATTTTTCCAACAACAAAAATTTATAAATAAAATAAATTTTGTACAAAACACCAAAAACTTACTGTCGTCTTGTTACAATTAATTGTTTTTGTTATTTTTTATTTCTTATATACTTTTCGTACCCTACACTACCATCAGTAAGTTTTAATTTTTGATGTTGTTTGTAGTGATGATGTAGTAGTCATGAGATAATGATGTCTTTCCTACCGTCTGTCTGGCGAAATAACTGAAGATAATCCTTATGAAATATTGAATTAGCGCATTTAATACGAAAACTCACTTTCTGAGAATTTTTAATGAAGTCTGTCCTTCTGTTTGTGTGTCTCGCAAATGAACGTTTTTAGCAAATTTCATGTCACAATTTTTAAGAAAACTTTTGGAAATTCTTCTTATGTTATTGCGAAAAAAATAATTAATGGTAAAATATGGATCTCCAATCCACTTTTGTTGTATTTCAAAATGTATTTCCAAATTGGATTAATTATGTCCTTCCTTCAGTCCGTCTGCCTGGCAGAAACATTTTAAGAAAATATTCGTTTCGCTAGTTTTTATTTTTTCTCGAAATTTGTCACATTTTCTTTGGAAATAAGGTCAAAGATCACCAAAATTGTTGACGTTACATCCCCAGAATTTTAAGAAGTATTTTTTGTGACACGGTCCTTATTATGACATAATGATAATTTCAATGACAAAAGTAAAATGTTTAAAATGATTTATACGGATTGAGATTTTAGCATTCCTGTATGAAAAAATTTGATAACTTTTCAATTCTTTGATTAATGAAAATTTCGTTTTAATCACATAGAAATTTTAAATAGATATAGTTTTTGACTTAATTTGTTCCTTTAAAAAATTGCAAATCAATCACTTGGGTAAGAAATTTACGCACTAACTAGAAAACCAAGCTGAACTTGGCCTTTTTTACATAAATTTCTCTACTTTGCATCTCATATTACATATTCACTCTCATTGAAATTCACCCTTTTCCAAATCACTTTTATTATATTACGCACTCTAGAGTATTCTATTGTCGGTTTTCTCTAACTGTAAAAATTCACTTTTTCTTATTATTTTTACTTATTTTCGTTTATTTTTATACTTATTTTTCGTCTGTTTGTGTGTTTTTTGCAGGCACGAGTATATTTATTGTCAGCTGGTTTTTCATTGGCCTTCGGTTCTATGTTTGCAAAAACATATCGTGTTCATCGGATTTTCACACGCACCGGCAGTGTTTTCAAGGATAAAATGCTACAGGATATTCAACTTATATTATTGGTATGCGGCCTGTTGCTGGTCGATGGTCTTGTTGTCACCTTATGGGTTGTTACCGATCCCATGGAAAGACATTTGCATAATTTAACATTGGAAATCAGCAATATAGATCGAAGTGTTGTCTATCAGCCACAGGTAATACACAAAAAAGTTTAATCTTACACAAACACAAACACAAACATACATAAATGATTATATAAGTATAAACCTAGACATTTACATTTCTTCTCCCTTCCTGCTTACTTATTCAAAAATATATGGGGTAATATAAACACTATCCCAGAAAAAGGTCCTTATTAAAGTGTTATATGTCAAGTGTTTTGTTGTCTGAGTATTTTGTTTGTTTACTTACGTAAATAAGTATATTTATGTTTATATTTATATGTAAGTGTCAGTTAGTCATTGCTGCTGCTGCTGCTTTTCTTGTTGTTTTGGGGGGAACTCGAGGTTTCGGTTTATTGGTTCATAAATTTGTAAATGACTTTATTTTTATTTTATTTCTTCTTCTACTGTTGCTTTTGTGTTTTCTTCATTTTGTCCATAACCATTTGGGAATTTTTGTTTTAGCTTCAATTTATTTGTGTCCCCCATTTACTCGCTCTTCTTGTTGACTTCAATCAATTTTGTTTGTCGAAGAAAAACCAACAAAAAGAAATTTTTCAAATTGTTTAATAGAGACATGAGATTTTTATGGGATTTTTTTTTTTTTTTTTTTTTTTTTTTTTGAATAACTTTATTAAAATTATGAATTTTTTATGTTCTTATAATAATTTTATTCTTATTTCAATTAACAGTTATTGCCTTTAGACCTTAAAGTCCTTTAAGTGTTTTTTGAGAGAGGAATTTTCAAAAGGTCATATATATTAAGGGGCATTTATAGGAAATTACTTTAGAGAGGATTAATATTTTTAGACATTTTATTAAATAAATAATTAAGATAAATTGCAATTGACGTCATGAGGATATTTATATTTAATATTCAAAAAAGTTCTTTAACAACATGTTTCAAAAGCTGTTAGTAGTAAATGTACACTACATTAGTCATCGCAAAAGCTAAAGCATAATTTAAAAACTACTAAGATAACATTTCATATAAAGTGTATAATAAATATATATGTTGTTTCTAATTGTTCTTCAGCAATCTGGCAACATATTTCAAAGACTGTTTGTTTAGCAACAAATTTATGTACTGATTTCTGTTTCATGCCTAAGAAAAGCTACAGCCTAATTTTAAAATATGAATTAGTGTTTAAATATTGACTTCTAACTGTTCTTCAGCAAAAAAATTAAATTTTATTTTTAAATATAAAAAATTCTTAATCAAATCTTGATCCTTTTGGCAGAAATTACGCTTAGCAACATGTCACATATACATGTAAAGGCAACATGTTGCTGAAATACCTGATAAACAGACAACTAGGTACAAATTATGACTACAGATTCCAAGTTATTTTGAAAACATTTTCACCAACAATAAAATAAAAATTAAAGTTTTCACTAAAAATTTAATTTTTTACCAAAAATGCAATTTTTCACGAAAAATAAATTTTGATTTAAAAATTCCAATTTTTATTAAAGACTAAATTTGTTTTCCAAATTCAATTTTTGCTTACAATTCAATTTTTTGCTAGAAATTTTCGCTAAAAATTAAATTTTTCAATAAAAATTAAGTTTTTCAGCAAAAAAATTTGGTTTTCACTTAAAATTTAATTTCTCTCCAAAAACTCAAATTTTCAAAAATTAATTTTCACTCAAAATTAAAATTTTAAAAAATCAAATTTTTCTCCAAAATCAATAAAATTTTTACTCGGAAAATAAATTTCTAATAAAAATTTAAATTCTCACAAAAAATTCAAAATTTCCCCCAAACATTCACAAAAGTTCAATTTTTCGCAATAAAGTCAAATTTTCAATAAAAAATTTTTACTATTAAATTCAATTTTTCCTCTAAAAACTTAATTTTTCACAAAAAATAAAAATAATTCAATTTTTCAATACAAATTGACTAAAAACTAAATTGTTCACTGAAAATTTCATAAAAAATCATTTTTTTTTACTAAAAATACAAATTTTTATTATTAAATTCAATTTTTCCTCTAAAAATTTGATTTTTTACAAAAAATTAAAATAATTCAATTTTTCAATACAAATTGACTAAAAACTAAATTGTTCACTGAAAATTCAATTGTTCACTAAAATTTCCATTTTTATCATTTTTATACCCTCCACCACCACAAGTGGTGAGGGTATATTAAGTTTGTCATTCTGTATGTAACGCCAAGAAGGAATCATCTCAGACCCAACAATGTATATATATTATTGCATCAAATCAAAAACTGAGTCGATTTAGCTATGTCCGTCTGTCCGTCTGTCCGTCTGTCCGTCTGTCTGTCTGTTGGAAACATTCTCACGCCTAGAATAATTGACCGAATTCAATAAAACTTGGCCACATTGTTTGTTATTGTCCTAAGCAGTTTGCTATTTAAAACCAGCTATATCGGTTTATAAGCAAGGAAGTTATAGACCGATATCTGAAACAACCTCAAAATTTCAAAAATGAACTCTTCTAATTTCTTCTAAAAATGTAATTGGACTTAAACAAAAAATTAATTTTAGCATACAATTACATGTGCTTCATCATCGTGCCAAAAATTATCAAAATCTGATTAACCGGAAAAAAGTTATAGGCTATAATATGCAAAATTTTGATACACCCCAAACTCTTTGTGTCATATGGACCGCAATTTTTAAGATAATTTACTGAAATTTGTCACAACTAATTTTTAAACTATTCTTAATATATGTTATAAATTTTATTAACATTGGTCCATATTTTGATATAGCTCCCATATAACGCCATTTCCCGGAATATGATTTATAGCTCATAAAACTCTTAAATTGCAACCAATTCTATTGAAATTTGGCACAAATAATTGCTTAACTATTTCAAATATATACTATAAATTTTATGCACATGGGTCCGTATTTTGATATAGCTCCCATATAAGGCCCCTTCCCGGAATGTGATTTATAGCTCATAAAACTCTTAAATTTGAACCAATTCTTTTGAAATTTGACACAACTAATTTCCTAGCTATTTTAAATATATGTTATAAATTATATTAAGATGGGTCCATATTTTGATATAGCTCCCATATAAGGACTTTCCCGGAATATGATTTATAGCTTATAAAACTTTTAAATTTGAACTAATTCTTTTGAAATTTGGCACAATTATTGTTTCAACTATTTTAAATATATATTGCGAATTTTATTAATATGGATCCATATTTTGATATAGCTCCCATATAAGGCCCCTTCCCGGAATTTGATTTATAGCTCATAAAACTCTTAAATTGGAACCAATTTTATTGAAATTTGGCACAAATCATTTTTTAACCATTTTAAATATATACTATAAATTTTATTCACATGGGTCCGTATTTTGATATAGCTCCCATATAAGGCCCCTTCCCGGAATGTGATTTATAGCTCATAAAACTCTTTAATTTGAACCAATTCTTTTGAAATTTGGCACAATTAATCTCTTAATTATTTTAAATACATACTATAAATTTTATTCATATGGGTCCGTATTTTGATATGGCTCCCATATAAGGCCCCTTCCCGGAATGTGATTTATAGCTCATAAAACTCTTAAATTTGAACCAATTCTTTTGAAATTTGGCACAATTATTTTTTTAACTATTTTAAATATATGTTATAAATTATATTAAGATGGGTCCATATTTTGATATAGCTCCCATATAAGGACTTTCCCGGAATATGATTTATAGCTTATAAAACTTTTAAATTTGAACTAATTCTTTTGAAATTTGGCACAATTATTGTTTCAACTATTTTAAATATATATTGCGAATTTTATTAATATGGATCCATATTTTGATATAGCTCCCATATAAGGCCCCTTCCCGGAATTTGATTTATAGCTCATAAAACTCTTAAATTGCAACCAATTCTATTGAAATTTGGCACAAATAATTGTTTAACTATTTTAAATATATACTATAAATTTTATTCACATGGGTCCGTATTTTGATATAGCTCCCATATAAGGCCCCTTCCCGGAATGTGATTTATAGCTCATAAAACTCCTAAATTTGAACCAATTCTTTTGAAATTTGGCACAATTAATCTCTTAATTATTTTAAATATATACTATAAATTTTATTTACATGGGTCCATATTTTGATATAGCTCCCATATAAGGCCTCTTCCCGGAATATGATTTATAGCTTATAACACTTTTAGATTTGAACCAATTATATTGAAATTTGGCACAACTAATTTTCTAGCTATTTTAAATATATGTTGTAAACTTTATTAAAATGGGTCCATATTTTGATATAGCTCCCATATAAGGCCCCTTCCCGGAATATGATTTACAGCTTATAATACTTTTAGATTTGAACCAATTCTATTGTATTGTGGGTCCATATTATGATATAGCTCCATTATAACGCCCCTTCCCGAGTAAATAAAGACCAATTCTACTGAAAGTCGACACAATTATTTTGCTAACTGTTCTGAAGATATTATATTAATTTGCCCTGTATCGGTCCAAATTTTCCTATAGCTCCCTTATAACGGGATTTTCCGGAAAACGGATTAGAGTTTATAAAACATTTAAATAAAGATTAATTCCATTAAAATTTAGCACAATGATTTTTTCTAACTATAATAAAAGTATATTATAAATATGAACAATCTTGGTCTAAACTTCGGGAAGGGGTCTTATATGGGAGCTACATATAAAACCCCTTCCCGGAAAATAGTTTTGAGCTTATAACAAGCATATTTTTTGTTTTTATACGCTCCACAGTACAAGTGGTAGAGAGAGAATATTAACTTTGTCATTCTGTGTGTAACGCTAAGAATGAATTATTTCAGACCCCATAATGTATATATTCTTGCATCAAGTCAAAATCTCAATCGATTTTCGTCAATCTCTTTGTCTGCTCACATCCGCAAAAATTAACAGAGCTCAATGAAAATTGGTAGAAAAAAGGCAGTTAGTAGAAAAATTTTATAGCTTAAATTGTAACTAATTTTATGACTAATTAAGTATTTCTGTGTTATATACATTTGTGAGTATATGTGTGTCTATGGAACCTAACGTATTAACTTTACACGAATTTGTGGTGGAGGGTATTTAAGATTCGGCATAGCCGAATATAGCATTCTTACTTGTTTTACTAAAAATCAACAATTGTTTACAAAAATTTAACTTTTCACAACCAAAATTTGCAATAAAAAATAAGCAAATTTTCACTAAAAATTAAATTTTTCACTAAAATCAATTTTTAAAATTTCTTTTACTTAATCGTGATTTATTGCACTGCTGTCGAAATTGTTTCGTTTACTCTTTTAGTTTTTACAGAAAATCATAAGGTTTTTATCCTCAGAGGGCGTATGTCCAAGACCTTAAAATTCCTTTAGAGCTAAATTCTAATTTAAAAAAAAACTCACTACAAAAAAAATCCCTTAATCTCTTTATTTTCTAAAAAACCTAAAATTAAAATATAAAATCAAATATGTTTCTTTCTTAAATTACCAACCAATTAGAATTAAAACTTTAATACCAAAGATTACAAAATGGGAAAAAAGAACTTTAATACTTTAGTTGCTTATGTATAAGTGACATTTATACATTTTTGTTTAAATCCTTAAATCTTAACAAAACATCTCGAACAAAAAACACATCCTCTTAATAACTCGATATATTTGTATTCATTTCTAGCTACATATGTCATCTTTATATGTATTTTATTCTTATTCTTTACATTTCCTTTTCCTTTGGAAGGTTGAAGTATGTCGCTCACAGCACACACAAACATGGCTGGGTGCTTTATACAGTTACAAGGGTCTTTTACTTGTCGTTGGTGTTTATATGGCCTGGGAAACACGTCACGTGAAAATACCAGCTCTCAATGATTCACAATACATTGGAGTGTCCGTGTATAGTGTTGTCATAACAAGTGGCATTGTAGTGGTTTTGGCAAATCTTATATCTGAACGTGTTACATTGGCTTTCATAACGATAACGGCATTAATATTAACCTCAACAACAGCCACTTTATGTTTGCTATTCATACCCAAACTACACGATATCTGGGCGAGAAGTAAGTTTGTTGGTTTGTTAATGTCATTTTGATAGTTTTTCTTCTCTTTTATTCATTTCCCTCAGTTTTTCTTTACTCAAGAGATTGAAAGTGAAGAAAAGTTTTGGATATTAAATTTGGTTTGTTAATTTAAAGAAATTTCTTTTGTGTTTTGTGGAATTTTCTTTTTCCATAGATGATGTTATTGATCCTGTAATTCATAGCATGGGTTTGAAAATGGAATGTAATACTAGAAGATTTGTTTTAGATGACCGGAGGGAATTACAATATAGAGTAGAGGTGCAGAATAGAGTTTACAAGAAGGAAATAGCAAATCTGGATGCGGAAATTAAAAAACTAGAACGTATGTTGGAATCGGGTACAGCATCCACAACGACATCATCTTCAACATCTATTTTCGCGGCATTAAAGGTAAAAATAAATGAAATCAAATAACATAATTAGAAATAAACTAGAATCAGACCTAGAATATGAACTACAATTTAACCTAGAATCGTACATGGCATCTGATTCAGAATCTAATATAGAATCTGAGCTAAAATCTGAGCTGGAATCTGAACTATAACTGAAATAGCTAATTTTCATTTAACTGGAAAAATAAGTCGGGATAGCTAGGAAGCCAATAGACTAACGATCGGACATAGCTAAATCGATTTGACAAGCTTATAGACATAAATGTTGAGCCATTCGAAATTTTCATTTAGATTTTTTTCTGCCTTTACTTTCAGCCTGAAGTAACCATAACCAGCGATACCTTTACCCACTTGCCGGCACCCAGTCATGGTAATAAGTCACGAACTCCCAGCATATCAGGTATTCTACCAAATCTTTTACTATCTGTATTGCCACCCGTAATTCCTCGAGCTAGTTGGCCCTCCGCGGAATACATGCAAATACCTATGAGAAAATCTGTAACATTTGCATCGCAACCACATCTGGAAGATCGTACAATAGCCGAAGCTTGTTTGCCAGCACAAGATTTACTTAATTTACGTTTAGCCCACCAACATGCCACCGAAGCTAAAACCGGTATAATTAATAGATTACGGGGTATTTTTACTCGAACTCAATTCAGTAATAAAGGTTCCATAGCTAGTCTATCCGATCAAAAGGGTATTAAGGCTGCTCTAAAAACCCATATGGGTCTTTTCACCCGTCTTATACCCTCCTCACAAACGGCCTCTTGCAATGCCATCTATAGTGAAAGAAAATCTGAAATAGATTTAACACTCCACCAACAACCAGGAGATAATAGTCTTAAGCCTCTCAAACGTAAGTCTTTAGCTAAAAGTGGTACGCATCTTGATGTAACACCAATAGATCGCAATTTCTTACCCATACCCACCATATCAGCTGAAACTATAGATGTGACTCATAGGCCTCAATCTACCTTTAATGTACCCAAAATAGAAGTAGAGCAAAAATATATTTTAGAACCTGAAACTAAAGTTAATTTTCAATTACCCGCAAATCGTAGACCCTCAATAGCACAAATACATCCCTCCCTAAGGGAAAGAGTAAAAGGTTCTCCAAGATTTCCTCATCGCGTCTTACCAATTGCTAGTAGTTTAAGTGCTTTAGAAGAAACCAATGATAGGACAGCACCTAAGGGTAGAATGTCATTAAAAAGGGCTTCGATTGTGGGTAATTGGAAATCTATGGAAGTTTCTTCGGGTACTAGACTTTCATTGACAGATTCAAAAGATGATATTTGTAAAACGGAAAATATAACGGTGGAAATTAATAATAAGGGAAAGGAGGATATCATAACGGTGGAAATTACACATGCAAACGATGATTAAGAGGGAGATGTATTTAAGGAATTGTAATTGAATTGATGTAAGATTTTAAACGTCAAATTTTAATACGAAAATTGTAATTATATTTTCCTGTTGTTTTATTTAATGAAAATTAGTTTTGCGGATTATTATTTTTCTTGTTTTAACATTCGATTTATACAATCGAGCTATAATGATCCAGAACCCGCAAATTCTGGATCATTATAGCTTGGTTATGAGATCGAAAAATTCTTAACATACATATATCTTAATAAAAGCGAAAGCACTGAAATTACAGTTTTAATATTTTTATTTGATTGAAATTTTTATTACAATTTTTCAAAAAAATATATATTTATAAATAAAATATAAATTGGTTATAATAAATTCATAATAAGTATAAACTTATTTTGTTATATTATAGTGGAAAAGTATAAAATGTTATAATATAAATATGATATATTATAACAAAAAATTTTTCATTATAATTAAATTATAATGTATAGAAATCCATTATAATAAATACACACAAATTTATTATAATTTGTTTATAATTTTTAGAAATTAATTATAATATAATTACAAAGTCAAAAACTAATCAAAATTAAATTTTTCTTTAAAAGATCATATTATAATAGAGATGCATATGAATTCATTATAATTTCAATATAGAGTTTGTTAATTTTAGTATAATTCAATTACTAAATCATTATAATACATAGAAGAAAATTATAATAATATTATGACTTTTAAAATTAAACTGCTATTAGCAGAAGTTTATTGGAACATTCCAAAATTTTTGAACAAAAAATTTGGAATTTTGAACATCACCATTTACGATTTGAATGAAATTCGTATTCCAAACGTTAGTACGAAGTCCTAAATTTTTAAATTCGTCTTCGTTTGGATTTAATCGATAATTACTTTTTGGTCAGTTATCTGATTTTCAAAAACGTGGACTTAAATGAATGCTAATAAACTTTTTGTTATTGATGAAATAATATTTTGTTATAATTTATTGGAATAGATGAAATTTAAATATAAAATACTTCTTACTTACTTTAAATTTAAAATTCTAAAATCTAAAAATTGAAAGAAACGAATATGATTCACCATAATCTATTTTTTTCAACATATTTTATATGTTGTTGCTGACACTCGAGAACATCATTGAACAATATTTTATGGAAATTGAATGGGTTTTTCTTAAATATATTGAAAAAATATTTGAAAAAAATCCAATCTGAAATTGAAACGAAGACGAATTTAAAAATTTTGGAGAACTTCAAATTTTGTATTGACGTAGAGAATAAGTATACCCACAATGAATTTCAGCGGAATCGAAATGGGTGATTTACAGTGCGCAAAAGAATGTCCATTTTATATTTTAATTGTGATTTGTAAAAATATATTATAATTTTATGTTACTAAATCATTATAATTTTATTATAAATTTAAACATTTCTAACTTAAAATCCGAAAGAAACCAAAACTTCCAAGGAATTTTATTTTGTAAAAAATCTTAGAAAATCATTAACAAAAAAATTTAAACAATTGACCAATTTAGTAATAAATCATTAACCATGAAAATAATGCAGCTCAAAGCTAAAATTATTTTTTAAACTAAATTTTAAGATTTAAACATAAAAAAGAAACAAAAAACTCTAAAAAACATTTCACTAAATATAATTAGTAAGATTTTATTTAGATTTAAGTAGAAACAAGTAAAAGTCGGTCAAGTCCGATTATCTAATACCCTACAGCACATTGGTTGGTAGCTACCAAAAATTAATGAACGACCTCCGTATAATCTTACTTTCGAGTTTAAACCTAAGAGTGCAGTATATTATTATACCAACATTTGTGTGGAATTTGTACATATTAAAAGGATTTTTTCTAGGGGGATTATACGGAAGTTAGAGGAAATTATTGACCGATCCTCGTAAAATTCCGCAAATCGTTTTTTACTTTTGTTTATTCTGGGTTAACCAATTTTTATCACGATATCGACGCAAATATGAGTTTAAAGCCCTTCAAAGTCATATTTTTATGGTGGATTGTATATGACCTATGAGAAATAATGGACCGATTCTCGTATTATTTAGTATATTATAAGACTTATTTGTGTAAAATTTCGTTGCTTTATATTCAGGACTTTTTTGAAGGTTTATATGGGGGCGATGTTAAATCAAGATTTCTGTTAAATTGCGACCTGCATTAAAAGGTTTACATGGACGGACAGACATAGATAAATTGACTCAGAAAGTGATTCTGACTCAAACCGTATACTTAAAAGTGGGAGTACCGTTATTTTTCTTCCTTTTCTACACAAACGCATAATAACCCCCAACCAACTACGATGGTGTAGGGCATAAAAATATAAAATCAAGGAAATTTAAAATGAAATAAAAACAAAACACATTTAAATTACTAAGAAAGCGATTTAAGTCAATCATTAAAAGTAGTGGAACTCTTTTTTAAACAAAAAAAAAACGAACAAATGGAAAAAATCCCTTGAAGAAACCCTTCAAAGTAAACCCACAACCACAAGCAATTATTTGTAACCCAAAAGAAAAAATATAAGCAATAAATTGTTAAAAACATAAGAAAAATAGAAAAAGGAAAAATGATGTGAAATAAAAATAAAACTGTTCAACTGTTAAATGAATGAAAAAAAAAAACATTATGTACCTTCAAAAAAGAAAAAAAATTAAACAAAAATCTAAAAAAGGAAACAATTAAAAGGCAAAAAAAGAATTATTTGCCACTCTTTGTTACAAATAAAAACAATATTTTAAGCAAATTTAATGAATGTCAATATTAAGATTAAAAAAAAACATATTTGTAAGCGTTTTCTTTTATTTTATGGAATCAATTCGAGCGTCTACTTCCGCCGGAAATAAATGTTTTCGGAGCAAAGAAAATTTCATTGATGCGTCATAAATTAATCGCTACATCAAACATTTTTCTTTGTTGCTTTTTAGTTGTACCCCATTATTTTTATTACATCATTAGGATTAAATTTCTTTGATGAAATCATTTCCCGAAAATGATTTAAAAAAATGAACACAAAGAATTAAAATTTTTTCTATGAATAAAATTTTTTAATGTTTTTATACCCTCCAACCGTCGCAAGTGTCATTGATATTTCACGTGTAATGCTAAGACGGAATCATATTAGACCCCATAATGTATATATATTCTTGCATCAAATCAAAATCTAAGTCTATTTAGCTTTGTCCATCTGTCTGTCTGTCTGTTGTAAGCACTCTCACATCCACAATAAATGAAATTTGGCTTGAGAATTTTTTTTAATCCTGAAAAGTTTCCTATTTCAAACCATATTTAGTATATAAAAAGATATAGACCTATATCTGCAACCCCTAAGTTCTAGAATTTTCTTAAAATTAATATAATGAACTGCCATAATATTAAATTATAAATCGGTTCAGTAGAAAAAAAATATAGTCAAAAATTTTGTGATCATTCTTCTGGTTTTGTGCTACATTTAAGAAATCTACAACCGCAAGTAGGGAAGAGGATATATTAACCTATGTGACACCATAATAAATAAATATACTTGTATCAAATAAGAATCTGAATCGATTTAGCTATGCCCTTCCGCCTGTCCCTCTGTCAGTCTGTTTTTGGTACTCCACCGCTCACAATAATTGAGAAATTTCCTATTTAAATCAGCGTTATCGGTTTAGTAAATATAATATATTTATATTTCATACGCACTTGTGGTGGAGGGTATTGAAGATTCTGCGTAATCGAAAATAGCAATTTTACTTATTTATTATTTATTATGATCATTTAAATAATGTTTTATTATTTTGAACTTGTGTAAAATAAATAAAAAAATAAAAAAAATTGAAAATCAAATAAAAAACTTCTCTTTTACACTTTTTTACCAATTACAAACTTGTAGTTTTCCCATAAAAATACAACAATTAGAAAACTTTATCTTCCAATCTTTTTTCAACTCAACTTTGTAAAAAAAAGCAGTAAAACGAAAACTTTTTGTTAGACAACCAAAAATCCCACCATTTCCACCCACAATGAAAACAAAAAAAAAACAAAAATTCACTTGTTATAAAAAATAAGATAAACTAAAATAAATAAAAAATAACAGTATTAATTAAGCAATATTTTTAGATACTTTGTACTAAATATTAAGATAAAAAATATATTTTTAAGTTTTAAATTTTTAGTTTATTTTTCTATAGATAATTTCAAAATGTTTTAGTGTAAACTATTAAATATCAACAAATTAAAAGAAATTAAAAAAGAGAAAATAATAAATAAATAAATAAATAAATAAATAAATAAATAAATAAATAAACAAAAAGTATCTATTAAAACTAAAGTTAACCTCTAAGATGTGTTAGTAACTAAAGAAAAATGTGAAAAAAATCGAAAATAACTGAAGATAAAGAAAAAATATAAAATTTAAAATAAATAACATTTCAATGTGTTAATCAAAGGAAAATATCAAGTAAGTACATTTTTTTCCACTGAGATCGAAAATTTCTTAACCTCCATTTTTCATTAAAACTTCTAACCCAAATACAATTTGTTATATATTTTTTATACCTTGTTATTCCATGCAGAATGCTAAGAAGGAATCATCTCATATCCCATAATGTATATATTTTTGCATCAAATAAAATCTGAGTGGATTTAGCTATGTCCATCTGTCCTTCTATCTGTCTGTTCGTCTGTTTGTTTTTGGCACACTCATATCCACAATAATGAGCAGAACTCAATGAAATTTGGCCTGCATATTCATCAAGGTACTGAAAAGTTTCCTTAGAAATTAGAAAAATCAGTGTAGTATATAAAATCATATAGGCCAAACTCTGAATTTAAGCGTATAACTTTTTTTAAAATTATCAATTTAAATTAAAAAAAATTAGAACAAAATTTCAGCAAAATCGCTTTAATATAAAAAATTATTGCCAAAAGTAAAACTAATTTGATGACTCATTCAGTGTTCCTGTTTTATATTTAAAAAACGATTATATTATATACGTTTGTAAGTGTGTGTAAGTGTTTATGTACGAAACTTAACGTATTTTCTTCACACGCAAATGTATTTAACATTTTGATCAAATTGATTTAGCAAATAAAATGCGTATCATTTTTCCAAAAAAACCAACTTGGTTCCACAAAATGTTAGTAAAGCATTAAAAAGTCTGCCATTAAACTCTTTCCAATCTTATTAAAAAATACTGGATGAGCTTTCTTGTTGATAGAAAACCTGGTTCAAGTAAATAGTTCACATGATGTTTCTAAAGCCAAAAAGATAATAAGTAATTTCTTAAGTGCTTCCAGCATATCCGGTAGAAAAGTAGCCCGTTAAGCTCAGTACTCAGATTATTTGGAGCGATATACAAGGCTCAAAAAGTTTCTGACTGCTTACAATTTTAAGACCAAAAGTTTACTAAAAAAGATATTATTGCAAAACGTATGTGTTCGCTGATTTTTCGCAACTTCCTGGTCAAAAATTTTATATTGCTGATGCTCGAAGAAATGTTCAAGAAAAGATTGCGACCCAAAAACAGTCAAAATTTCCCAAACATTGAAATTTATATCCAGGAATGTATACAAAGCAAGCTGCTTCTATTTTAAAGACTTCAAAATGTGTCCACAAATTCTTGGACTAGCATCCCATTACTGTGGTCAACAAACCCTTGAGTGGTTTGTGGTATGGAAAATCTTCCAAATTTCACGAGAGATATTGGGCTCATGTTAAAAGAGGATTGAAGAGCACAGAAAGATGTCCGAAAGTATGGTAGATTTTAAACGGAGATGGACTTCCTGTTTAAGCAAAGTGACATAAAGAAACGTCATCGGAAGAGTTTCCACTTTATTTTGAAATTCTAAAGAAATAAAATAACCAATTAACCGTAAAAAAACATAATATGTTCCTCTAATTGCGGCTTATTATATATAGTTTTATGATTATTTTTAAATTTTCGACTTTCCCATATTTAAAGTTTATTTTTCTTATTTTATCGCAATTTGACTTTATATGTGATTTTTTCTGTGAATTTATATTGATTGAATAACCCCTTTTATCATATTTTCTTTATTTGTTGAAATATATGTATCTTTTTTCTGGTATTTAAGTCTTTTTATCTCGATTGAAATCTTATAATACTTATGACATTTGATTGACATTTGTCCTTTATACATTTATCTGATAAATAGGTATAATATTGGAAAGCTCATCAAATAACAAGATGTGATTTTGTTTTGTGTAAATTGATATTGAAAAGATTTGAGAAATTTTATAATTTTTATTTGCTTTTTATTAAGGAGTGAGATTGAAAAAAATACAACAGACATTTTGCCCGTAATTTCCATTTTTTTAAGTCATAATTAATGCCATTTTTTAGTTTGCTATCGGCCTTGTTCCGATAAAGTTCATGCACATAGTAAAATATCACTTAAGTAGCAATTTTACGACTAGATTGCCTCTTTTTAATGCAGTTGGCGGCTATAAAATTTGTGATGGGGACTCTTACAAGTTTTTATTGTCTCCCTATAATACATTTAGCGGGGTAGATATGGTTAAAAAAATAATCACATGCACACACTGGTAAATACAAATATATTCTTTTTCACAAAATTATATTTAAAAAATTGAGAAAATAAAAAACAGTTTGTATAAGCAATTGGACCTTAGATGACTTTTAGTTTTTTTCGGTCGCCACAATGATTGAGTTTTAATCATGATTGACCAAATATCATACATCAAATAATTTGAAAACTAAAGAATTTCTCTAAACTTATACAAAGAAAGAATCATCTTATATTGTAAAGTGAAGCGTATTACATAATGAGTGATCTGCATCTATCAAAGCAACTGGTAATCAAAAGAAGCATGGACTGGTATATAAGATGGATAAGTTAGAAGTTCTCATTCATTGCTTTTGAAATAGTTTCCAACATGTGGTCTGTTATTTGATGACAAATTAGTTGATGTTGGTTCAGTCCAGAAAAAATGGATTCTGCTCCACTATGCATAAATCAAAAAATATTCTTCTTCAAAATAAGCTAAGTTAACAAAAAACTAGTACTTCCTGTAGATACATTTGGCATATTTGATCGGTTGTACTGACTAAAAAATGCAATGATATGCTGGAAACCTATTTTGATCTGAACATCAATTTTCACATAAATATCAAAAATGTCCTCTCAATGTATAAATAGGAGTTTTTAAGAATTTAATCATATTAGAGGATACAAAAATGTAGACTATTTTATATACTTTTCTTTTATTTCATTTAATAATAAAACTTTTGAATTTATTTCACATAAAGGTATTCGATATCCGTATTTTACCCACTCGTCAATTCTAATATTTACTTCTCTAATACAAATTTATTACATAATGTTATTTTTTCATTATTACATTTCTCTACAGGGATTATTTCCATTTTGAAATTGTTCATACTTAGTTCTCTGTCTCTATTTTTCTCCCACGATTTCAAAATTTCACTTTTATTAAATCTGGCATTAGAAATATATTTTTTTGGTGACATTATTACATTTTATTGATTGCATACTTGTTCCATGTGTATTCATACTCAAGTGACATTTTAGAGGAAGAAATAAAAATACAATACAAATGTAAAAATAAGACAGTGGGACAAAATCTAAAATATGTAGATATTTAAAGATAGATATTTATCAAGATATTTAGCAGGACTTGAATAGAGGAACTCAATACTGTTTTGCATACAACTGTAATATTGCAAATTTTAACCTTAAATTTCTAACAATTAAAACGACTAAATTTATTAACGATTTTAACATTCCACTGTCTGACATTTATTCTCAAATCCCCAAAGCATTGAACAAATCTTTCATTCCATAATATAAAAAATATAAAAATAAGAATACACAGAAATGGGAGGCACTTAGAGGATAAAAAGAAAATAGTAAAGGCTGCCTGCTATGGATGACATGACTGGCTTGTTGGTTGACTAGTTGTCTCTCAAACATTATTGATTGCCTGCTGTTGATTTTTGTTATGGCAAAAGAATTTTAAGGGCGGAGGGTGAAATGCTGGTTGTTGGAAATAAAAATAAAAATAATTGTCATTTCACTTTCTTGCTTTATGTTACATTTGTAGTCGTCATCTAGTATTTATGGTTGTTTTACACAATTCGAGTACATTTTTTTATTTTCACAAGACATTTTGTCTCAAAATAAGACAATTTGTAAAAGATTTAAAGATTTTATTGTCATTTAAAGGATTAAATATTCGACAATGAATGATTGTTTTTTATTTCATGAATATTGAAATTTTTTGGCGAGACAATGTTTATGAAGCAGTTTTGTATTTCTTGTATTTCAAAGGTTTATGAAATGTTTCGTATTGGAAGAGAGGGAAATTGGGGAAATGTTTGATAATTAATAGATTCAAATAAGTTCAAGAACATTTACTAATGATTCTATTTTAAGTCAATAATTTATAAAATATAAATATTGAACATATTTTCAGTAGAAATTCTCAAACTTATTTCACAAAACTTTAATTTTTCTTGTAACTTTTAGAGAATTAAGAAATGCTAATCAAATATTTTTAATTTAATATTAATCATACGTCTGCTTTTGGAACATTAAGCATATGTGGTATTATGCTCCAACAGAGATTGTTTTTTTATTTTAAAATTTTTACTTTCAGATTAGTATCTGAATTTGTTCTTAATTTATTATTGTTATTAATTAAATAAATTTTTATTTTTTTATATTTTATATAAAAAATCATTATTTCAGATTGGATTTTTTAATTTCAATATTTACTTTAAATCTTAAGTTGCTATAAAGTCCTTTATTTATGATTAAATAAGTTTCTAGTGTGGTCAGTAGCTGTCATAGAGAGCTTTTAGATATTGAGAACAGCACTACACCATCTTTGCTGGGTGCCTGTTCATAAGAATATTTTAGAAAACTAAAAAACGGACAAACTGTCAAAGAAAAGTGATTCTCTTTCGGGGGTCTTGGAAGTACTTGATATTTTTTCACCTTTATTTGCCCCTTTTTCAGAAGATTAAACAAAAATCAGGAATCAAGTGGATTATTGTTTTAAGAAAATTTAATATATTTGGATCTTATTTCTTCAGACTTTCTTTGACATCAGTGATAGAAATTCACGGTTATTATCGAACTTCATCAATACAGCTAATAGAAAGACGTACACAACTTAAGTGGACAAAATAAAGCAATCATAATGAACCATAAGGTATCTGTGAATGTCAGTCAAATTTTATCGGTGTCGTCCTTATAACCAAACCTACAAGGGTCGGTCTATAATTTCTCACAGTGTAGGTCATTACTAAATCGGTCTTAACCATTAAAAAATTGGTGGCTTTTAAGGGCGTATAAAAAAATTTAACAACAATCATAAATTTACAGTTATTTATGGTTCTTGTTTTTCTTGTAAAATCACTAAAGTTTATTTTCTATAAGTTATAATTTCAACCTAATTAATATTACTCATACGTCAAGTATAAATTTTAATTAATTATTACGCGTTTGTGCAGAAGTTTGTTACAGGCAAATAAATAGTCTTGCCATCACATTTAAGTTTACCGTTCGACTCAGAATTGATAATGATAGGTTCATTGTTTCTTATAGGCCCTATACAAATAGGGTTTTTATCCCATAAAAATAATGTGAAAATAAGTCCTTCAATGTTTTAAAATATTGTGTTAAATTATACTAGAATCGGTCAATTAATTATTATATGACCACCCTTCCAAATATCACTTTAAAATTCATAAATCGCACATATATGTGGATATGTAATAAATATCAAATTAATATAAATATAAGCCAAAGACACTGTTCGAGATTATACGAGGATCGGTCCATAATTTTTTCCAACTCCCATAGAAGCTTCCAGAAAAAAATCCATATTTTACATAAACGTTTGCATCATAATATTTTATTATTCACATAAGCATAAGATAGAAAAGCATATTACACGAAGGTCGTTAATATATTGTCAAGCTTAATCTACTATAATATATTTACTTGTTTTATATAAACGTCCATATAAATTGTAAATATTTTCAAGAAATATATTTTGATTTTTAATCTTAATGCAATAAAATAATAAAAGCACTTTTTACGAATTACCCGTGATTCTTTAAAAGTTTGTAATCGAATCTTAACATTTCATTCTTCTTATCTAAATATTTTTCTTAAAAGACAATGAAGTTTATTTCTATTTTAGTTGTTTTATTTAAAGTTATCATTTTCCCATTTATTCCCAAAAACATTAAAGTGATAATCATAAAAAACTATTATTCAGAGATATTTTGTCTTATCTCACTTATTACATGTTTTATCATATTTATAGTAATTTAACACATTTTCTTAGTCCTATAACCATTATTATAGATATTTTATTATAGCATCCTTGTATTGTCAATTCGTTTTTTTATTGCAGTTTATGGTTACAATTTCTATTGTTATAAATGTTATTTCATTAAACATTTGATTTCTCGGTAAATTAATCATTATTTGTGGTTTTCTGCTTAGTCAACATACATAAACATTTTGATGTTAACACATATTTACACACACATTTTCATATTTATTATCGTATTAAAAATCACACACACACATACATACATGTACAAAAGTTTGATATAAAAACATCAAATATAAGAAATCAATTGCAGACCATCTGATACTCTCTTGGATTCATTCATTAACATTGTCTCTATTTAGAAATCTTTGGAAATAAATTCTTTGTTTATAGAGGTTGATTTTATTGTAGAATAAAAAGAAACGTTTAGTTGAAAAATGTAATAACTTAGTTAAATCATTTAGAGCAGAAGTGAGAATCTCAGTTTTTATTTATATCTTTTTTAAATAGTTTTGTACTAAAAGTTTTTTTTTATTTTGGAGTTATGTCGTTTTTACTACAAATGTATAATTTGTTACATGTGTTTGGCAATTAGTTTTGTCAAATAATAAAATATTTATTATTTCATCAAACATAGATACACATATCTATTCCTTTTATATACACTTTATCAAGATAATTGCCAGCGCAACAGTGAGGTTGAAACTATTTTGACAGACTGAAGAATGAAGAACATGGATCAATTTAAAAAGTTATAATATTATCTCGAACATCTAACCAATTTCAGAATTTTTTATAAATTCATGACGATGATCATTTATTTCGGTCAATAACTTACTATTTACTTATTAAAAGTGGTTTTAAACATTAAATTTTTACTTTTTACTTTGGATTTTATTAAAAAGGGATCAAAAAATATGCTTATTTTAGTGAAAATCTCATTTTAATACATTTATTAAAGAGAAAAGTAAAATCGGTTCCTTATGAGAAATAAGGAACCGATCTCACTTTTCCAAAATTTGGTAAATTTTTTTTAAATCAGAAATTTTATGAACAAAAAACCCCATTCCCGGAGGTCACCAGAAATAATGGAATCATAACCAATTTCAATAGGCATCGTCCTTACTTACCTTTAAAACTGGTTAAAATGACTCAGAAAGTGATTCCAAATCGAACGCATATTCTTTAAAGTAGTAGTATAACCATTTTTTGTTCCCGTTACAAACTCCGTGATGTGGAGTATAATTACATGTTCCACTGAAAATTCAATTTTTTACTAAAAATTAAAAATTTCATTAACAAAATATATATTTTTTTCACTTAAAAAATGAATTTTTAGTTAAAAAATAAAATCTTGTAATAAAAAATTTTCACCAAATTTACAAAATATTTAAGCTAAAAATTTTTTTACGAAAAGATACATTTTTCACCAATTTTAATTTCACTAAAAATTCAATATTTCACTACAAATTTGTACGAAGATTTAAATTTTTCACCAAAAATAATTTTTTAAATGATCACTTGTGGTGGTGAAAAGAGTAGAAATATTCTGTTAAAGATGTTTAAGTTTAAAAATTTTTAAATAAAAAAAATCAAAAAACGGAGCTCATAAGTCTTTGTAATTTTTAATTGAAAAATAATACTCCACAAATATATAGAGGAAATTGAATTATTATAACAAGTTCAAATAATCTCGGTATTAATAGTTTGCAAAACATTTAATAAAGAAAAAATTAAATAAAGTTTTTATTGCCACCTCGAAATTATACCATAATTTAGTAAATAATCCTTTTACAACTAAATAAAACTTTTGATGGTAAGGAAATTAAGCTGAAATGCTTTTTTTCAGTTCTCAGTTTTTGCGACATGTAAACACATGCTCGCAAAAAAAACATAGTTGTAAAAACATTAGGGAGGTAGCTAAATGTTAAGATTGAATACCTGCATTAATAAAAATTCTAATCTAAACAAATAATATGGGTTTTTTAAATAAATAAATTTTTTGGTTATTTAAATTTCAAGACCCTCCCTTATAAAGGTATTTTGGAGATCATACATTTAACATGTGTTTGTGTAAATGTTTAAACTTTTGCATATTTATTTATTATTTTCTATTAACAAACAACTAAACTAAAACATTTTATACACAATTTAATAGAAAAACAGAAGAAAAATAAACAAACTGAAAGCAACAACAAATTATGCCATCATTTCCATAACCCTCTCAAAAAAATCATCTACTTGAGACAAAAACAACTAAAAATGTTAAACATGAAAATTTATTATAAGAAAATAAAAAAGTTTTCCTTTTGGCAACACAAAAAATATAAGAACTTTTTTTTTAGATAAACAAACACATACTAACACACTTATAATAAACTTGTGTTGCACACGTGGTTTTGCCAAAGAACGAAAAAATACAGTTTTTTTTTAATGCACTCACACATACAAATAAAGCAAAACGTGTTTAAATCCAAAAAAATATAACATAAGTTTATGGGAAATTTTTTAACAGTGAGAGACAAAATGCATTACATTGAGAAGTGGAGAAAGATTTGTACCAAAGGCGTATGAGTAATTTATTAATAATAAATAGAAAAACACAATAAGTTTTCGTCCTGCACGGAGCATGAATTCAGTTACTTACTAAAAATTCAAAAATCAACTTCCAACAATTCAATTTTTCACTATAAATTCAATTTTTCATCACAAACTCAATATTCCTCCAAAGATTAAATTTTCACTAAAAATTAATTTTTTCGTTAAAAATTAATTCTTTCTAGATTCTTTATAAATTTTTGATTTATTTTTGTTAAAACAAAATAATTTTTAGATTTGCCAACTGCACAAAAGCCACTGGTCTTACTTGGGCAACAAAAATTGTAACATTCTAAGGCTGGTTTACGATAGTGACAGATTGCTAAGTCAGGCCAAAAATAAGTAAACGTTTTATGGAATCTTATAAATGGAAGCAGCCTTTTTGGTGAATATTCCTTGATATAAATATATGGAAATAATTAGCTTCTTTAGCTGCAACTACAAAGAACTTTCTTGAAAATATTTGACTGCATTTGGGCACCAAATTTTTCTTCAGTATTCCCTCGAGCACCAGCAACATACAATTTTTAACCAGAAAGTTGCGAAAAATCTGCCAGAACAAACGTTTCGTCATCTATTATGCAGCAAATATGTTTTCTTAGAAAACTAGATTTCAATTTCTATTCCTTTTCCTGAACCAGGTTTTGTATCAACTGCGAGTTCTCCTGGTATTGTTTAATGACATTTGAAAAAGCTTTTTTTATTTTGTTTTTCTTTTGGAAGGTTTTCGAACATGATGATTCTGTCTTTTCTTAATGAAACGACGCAATGCACTTATGGAATATTTAATTTTACGATGACTTTCTCTATTGGAATATCCTTGGTCATGAATATTTCTTGATCGGTCAGTTATGCACCATTTGATATATAAATTAACTTATATTTCACTTTACGCCCACACTATTCATTTGCAACAAACCGACCATAATGACACAAACATAAAAAGACTCCATCAAACAATTTGAAACAATTTTACTTTTAGTTAATTTTTTTTCTATTTTTTTTTCTTTCACTTTAAATACTTTTTTTCAGCTTCAATATCTAACTGCTCACATATGTGAGTGCGTGCGTAGGCGTGTGTATAGTTTAAGTGTTTTAAGCAATTGTGTATATGATGTGGCATGTAGTTAAATTGAATTTCTTTCCTTAAAGCTCTAAATGCTCAAAAAAAAAAAAAAAAAAAAAACATATAAACAAAATTTTGCTCAATTTTCTCACACAAAAAAAAAAGAAGTTTTGTGCATACAATTCAAATATTGGTTCAGTTGGTTCAGACTTGTTTCCAAAAGAAAGGTGAAACTGACAAGGAAATTAAAATCTATGCCAGCAGTATTTATTTATCAAAAAAAGCGAATAGAAGAATAAAATGAAACAAATAGAAGTTAAATTGTTTTCAATTAAAAGAGATTTTCGAAAAAAAAAAAAATCCTAAGAAAAATTTTAATTGGCAGTCGTTTTCTCTAATTAAGAAGCAAATTAAGAAAATAAACTTAATTTGAGATTTGAAATTTTAACAAAACTACAATTAAAACAATTATTTTGTTGCCATATCTCGTCATAATTTTATCGAATACTATAAAAAATATAATATGTTTTACCCATAGTGTGGACTGTATTCTGTCTGTAGTCTGGCCTAAAGTTCATAACCTGGAATATATATTTATCAATAATCTCGACTTTAATTTAGTCTTAGTATAGTATGTAGTCTAGACCATAACACTGGACTGTAAGTCTGTAGTCTGAACTATTTTTTAATCTATAGTCTGGACTACGGTGTGGTCTATAGCAGTGATGCTTGAGAGGTTATACTAAACATGTACACAGTAAACAATTTCTGCTTTCTATTAAATTTTAGCAGAGTTAGAATTTATTCAACGACATTAATGCTGCTTCACTTACACAAAAAACAAATGTACAGTAGTATAGGTGATCTATGGCCTGGACTGTAACTAAGTCTATAATATGGACCCTAATTTTTCAATAGTCTGGATAATAGTTTAATAAAAAGTCTAGGCTACAGTTTCCTATAATATGGACTATAGTTGTCTATGGTCTGGATTATAGATGTCTAAAATCTGGACTATTATAGTTTGGATTAAAATTGCTGATTGCTTAGACTATAGTTGTCCCTAATCCAGGCTATAGTTATCTATAGTTGTCTACAGTCTGGGTTACTATAGCCTGGATTATAATTGCCTTAAGTCTGGACATAAATTAATTGTATATAGTATATAGTATATAGACTGGATGATAATTGTTTATAGTCTGGACTATAGTCTGGGTTAAAGATATTTTTAGTCTTAGAGATGTCCATTATCTATAGTTTAGTCTGGACTATAGTTAGTCTATAGTCCCAACTATAATTTATTCTAAAAAATAATAACAATTTCACAAATTTAATAAATCGTTTTACATTTTTACAAAACAAAAAAATCACTAAAAATTTTTAATTTCACTTTAAATTTAAGTTTTTTACTATAATCAAAATTTTCGCTAAAACTTACAATTATTAGTAAAAATTCAAAATGTTTAATAAATATTAGAAAATTTTACAAAATTTAAAATTTCACTAAAAACTTAAGATTTAATTTAAAATTAAAATTTTGCTAATAATTAGAATTTTTTTACTAAAAATGAAAATTTTCGATAAAAATCTTAATTTTCACATCCTATAAAACGTAGAAATTTTTAAAAATTAAAATATTCGGGGAAATTCGAAAAAAATACAATTTTCCCTACAAATCACAAGGTTATTTGTACTTGTAGAACTGCAATGTATGTAAATGTATGTTTGTATTCATTTATTTTATATGTAGAAATAAAGAAAAGTTGATGGTTTTAATATTTGTTCATTAATTAAAATCTACAACTGTCACAAGGAAGTTGATTGCAAAATTTTCTGTTTATAACAAAATTTAGTTCTTGATACATGTTCCCTGCTTATTTTATATAACATAAAGAATAAAACAACTAAAAAGAAACAAATTTTACAGCCAAAAATTACATTTGATAATAAAAAAGTAGAAAAATAATTTTTTATAACAAAAAAAGTGAAAACAACATTAATTGTCTGACAGACAAACTGTTGGTTGTGTTGATTCAAGTAATTATTTGTGTCAAAAACTTTTTTCTCAAAATAAAGTCAAAAACAATAAATTACTAAATTGCAGCAATTAAAGAGTTTAAGAAACAAAAAAATGATTTTTATTTCCTGAAAAAGGTTTAAGCTGAATATTAATAATTAAAAATTCCATTAACTGAAGAGGGCAGAGGCAGAAAACTTATAAAATAAAAAATGACCTTTTTGAAAAATAAAGGTTATTTTAAAGAAAAAATGAAATTTTTCTTATTATTCTTTTATTTGTTTGAAAATTTTGTCATTGTAATCATTACAGTCATCCATAAATTGTCCTTTTTTCATTAACATTCACATACAAGGTAAAAATGGAAAACAAAATCAAATGTGAAAAATATAAATTGGAAAAAATAACACAAATACTAACACAAATATATAGTTTTAATACATAAACCGAATTTAAGAAAAAATTATTTCTGGGGTTAAAAAATATAATAAATTTTGTCTGATTCTTAAAAAAAAAACAAATATAAATGCTATTCGGTTATGCCGAATCTTCAAAACCCTCCAGCACAAATGCGTGTGAAGTAAATACGTTATGTTTCCTACATTCACATATACACTCACAGACCTATGTATGTATAAAGAGGAAGCATTTCAGGACTATAGCGAATATTTAGAAAACATTTCATTAATCTCTGTAAATTTTTGTAGATGTGAGCGTGGCAACCACAGAAAGGCACACAAACTAAGAGATAGACGGACAGACAGACAGAAGGACATAGCCAAATCGACTCAAATTTCTATTCAATGCAAGAATATATAAACATTATGGGGTTTGAGATGATTATTTCTTTGCGTTACACATAAAATAAAAAAGTTAATATCTTCACGCACTGTGATGCTGAATGTTATGAAAATGACACAAATACATTAACAAGCATTTAATTCGGTTTTATAAACTGAACTAAAGAAAAACAAGTTAAAATGTTAAGGTCGGTCAAGCCCGACTATATAATACCCTACAGAACAATGTTTGTGCAAATGACTGCTACGAAAAGCTTATGAGCAACCTTCGTATAATTTGCTTTCCTTTTTATGCTTATGTGTGTAAAATATTATTATGATATTAACATTTATGTGAAATTTATGAATTTTAGAAAGGGTTTTATGGGAATTAGAAAAAATTATGGACAGACTCTCGTATACACAGAAGTTTTGGATTATATTTATTTTAATTTGATTAAATATTATTACAAAAACCACGTGTGTGATTTATGAGTTTTAAAGTGATATTTGATTGATATTTGGTTTGGTTATGGAACTCATAACAAATAATATTCCGATTCTTGTATAATTTGGCATATCGTTCTAGATTTAGCCAGCCGGACAGACGGACATGATTAAAAAGACTCAAAAAGTGATTCTGAGTGGAAGGATATACTTGGTAGTAGGACTATTTTTCTACCCGTTACAATCATCTGCTCAATCGTATGATACCCCAACCATATACGGCGGTGTAGGGCATAAAAATTATTTCTGGGGTTAAAAATATAATAAATTTTGTCAGAAAAAATAAAATATTATTTCATATAATTTTGTCTGCAAATAACAAAATGAAAATAAAATGAAATTAATTTTATTTCACTCTATATCACTTAATATGTGAAATCATCTCATCTCTTTTTTGTGTTCACTTCAAGATTAAAAGAATTTCTATTGAATTAATTAGTGTAAAAAAGTACATACAAATTTATGTATTTAATTTACATTTAAATCAAAGTTTTTGAAGAAGTCCAATATTTCAGTTGTTTTTAATTTATTACATAAATTATATAAGACTTTTTTTCTCTTTTATCTTTCATGTAATTTATGCGTTTTTTTTTTTTTTTTTTTTTTGTAAGTTTATATTAAACCGGAACAAGGTCAGAGAGTGAAAATGAAATATTCTGGAATTTTGCTGTTTTAATGGAAATAAATTCATTTATACTTTAACACGTAAATGAAATAAAAAGCTAAAAATTTATTTGCAAGATAATATTTTCACAAAAATAAAGGAATAGTGAACTTAAGGTATAATGAAAAAATATATATATTACTCACACAAAATCTTCACTAAAATATTGAAATATACCGTATTTTAGCTTGACAGCACACTATTTGGAAAACAACCTAATTTTAATTGGATAACACAATTTTTGCAAACAACAGTATTTTTCACTGGACAGCATACTTTTTGAAACAACTGTATTTTTCACTGCACAGCACACTTTTTCAAACAATCATATTTTCCACTGGACAGCACTTTTCTTACAAAAAGCCGAATTTTAACTGGACAGATCACCTTTTTACAAACCACCTTATTTTAGATAGATGTCACACTTTTTGAAAACGATTTTTTTTACTTTACAGCACACTTTTTTCAAACAACTGTATTTTGACTGGACATAACACTTTTTGCAAACAACCGTATTTTACTGAACAGCACACTTTTTGCAAACAACCGTATTTTTACTGAACAGCACACTTTTTGCAAACAACCGTATTTTCAACGGACTGCACACTTTTCACAAACAACTGTATTTTTACTGAAACAGCACACTTTTCACATTAACAACGATTTACAATTAATTTCCATTTATTTATTTCCAATTATACATTAAACTAAATGAAGCTTCGATTTATGATTGAGGGACTTTTTATCAGAGTATGGAAAAGCTCGGACCAAAATCTTTATTTTTCAAATGAAAGATGAAAAATTACATCTTCATTTGCGAAGAATAAAAAAGTAAAATTCGTTTTTTCAATTAACTTTTTTTAATTTATTCTTCTTAGAATTAAAAATAAAAAAGAGTTTTTTACTCGCTCAAAAATGCGAAAAAGTTGTACATACTAAGACACACAAACAAATTTTTTGTCGCAATAAAACTTACTGTTCTTTTATATTAAAAGAATTAATAAAAGAAATAGACAAAAAATCATACAACAAATATTAACATATTTTAATATGTAAATACGTTTTTATATTCATACAAATGTTGTAAACAGTCAAACATCCCTTTTTGCGAATTGTTCATTTTTAAACTCTTTTTCGATTTCGATCTTTATGATTTTTATATTTTTTGATCTTTAATCTTTAATTTCTTTTCGAAAATCAATCAAAAAATAAAATTCTTCTTTTAAATTAAAATTAAACTCTTTGAAAATTCCGATTTTATGAAGAGTGAAAAATGAGTCTAAAACCATGACTTGGTATTTATTAAAATTTTTTTTAAATTAATTTCCAAGTACAAATCTCTTTAAATAAAAAATTCAACAGGCTTTTTAAATGAATCACATTTCTCCTAAATTAAATTCTCCTTATTATTCACTTTAATACAAAATTTCATTCATTTGTTACCTAAATGAAGATTATATAATAAAAAACTGACCATATTACCTTTTTGCGTGCAAAATCATCAATTCAATTTATTTGTAACGAACAAATTTTAACTTTATTTATATTTAATGGTGGGCAAAATTCTTCCTTTTATTTTATTATCATATTTTTTTCTTCTATTTTCATAATAAATATTTCGTGTTTCGTCTTTTATAAAATAAAACTAAAATAAAATAAAAACGATGCAAATTTATGCCATTTTATTTGTTTAACAATATTATAAACAACAAAAGACGATAGAGAGAAAAAGAGGAAAATGGGGGAAACACGCTAACACTGTTGTAACTCAACTGTTTACGAAAATAATGTTTACTTGACTAGAAGAGTGTTTTTTCGTTATTTCTTCTCTTTTGTTAGACAGTGGTTTCAAGACGATGTTTGGCAAATAATTCTGTAACTTTTGAGTTATTGGAGATATTTTTAAAAAAATTTATAGGTGAAATATTTTTAAGTTGACTTTATGGACTACAGGTAACTAACTGGGAACTTTATATGTAATGAAATCCAATAGAAAGTTATATTAATCCGAAGTAACATCTTCAAAAAAATACATTCTCCAAAACGATTGAAAAACTGATCGTGGTGGTGTGTATTATTATTAATAGTGATGTGTGACGAATATATTCATATTTCTTTATACCCTCCACCGAAATTTGCCATTTCATGTGTAAAGCTAGGAAGGAATCATCTAAGGCCCAAAATGTGAAATAAAACCTGATTCGATCTGTCTGTCTGTCTGTCTACCTGTTTGTTAGCACACTCACATCTCCAATTATTGACTGAGCTCAATGAAATTTGGCCCAAGTATTTGTTGTAGTCCTGAGAAGTTTCCTATTTAAAACCAAGCAAAATCTGAAGCAACCACTAAATTCAAGTGAAGAATCTTCCTAATTTTTTAATTATAACTCAAAAGAATTTCGCCATAATATTAAAGTTAATGTTCTTCTTTACCATTCCAAATACTATCAAAATGGGTTCAGTAGAAAGTTATAGTTGTGAGTGTTTCTGTGTAATTATATGTGTGTTTGTGAGGGTATTAAAATTTTTTGCGGAGATTTGAAGTTAATTTTCCAAGTTAAGGTTCTCATACCTGCATTTTGATTTAAGAATTAGATTTGGAATTTTAAATCATCAAGATTAAAATAAAACTGTTAAGTTGCAGAAAAACTGGGCTTTAAGATTTTTGAATACAACATTTAAATTGTTAATTTCTGTGAATCCTTTCAGAAAATTATCATAATTTTTCAGTAAAAGAACGTGAACATTCATATTTTTTAATTTGCAAATTGAAATTGTTTAAATTTTGACTGGGTAGAGATATTGACTTCCATCTTGTTATTTGATAAATAATTTTGTGTTTGAAATGAGCCAAAAAGACAACGCTTTATGAAAACTACAAGCGATTAGAAACACAAGTTTTTTAAGTCTCATCAAATACGATAATACAATTTTAGAATTGAGAAATAAGAAAATGTTAGCACGTTTAAAAAAAAAATTAATGTCAAGGATGAAGTCCAAACACTCAAATTAATTCGTTTCTCTACTATCACTATTTTTAAATTTCAGGCAATCCAGCTGTCACCTCAAAAGTTAAATATTTTTTTTAAATTCTGTCCCACAAAGTTTAATTTTTTAATATATTTAAGGTTTCATAAAATTCCTTTCAGAATCACTGTATTATATTTGTATTTGTGTTGTTTTTATAAGTATGTGTAAATTATGGTCAAAAGGTAGATTTAACATTCTTAAAGATGAAACGTGTTGGTTGTTCGGAAAGTATAATTTATAGATTTTTTTTAGTTGGAACAACACAAAAACATAACAATTTTTGGCCAACATATGTGACTGACATTTTCAGTTAGTTTTTCTTGTTTTTGCCCACATTTTACCCTATTTTTATACAATTTTTTGTTATTTCTTTGGTTTACCATTTTTGCTGGCCAATACAAATATTATGAGTGTGTGTGAGTGCGAGTCTGAGACGAAATAGCAAAACCAACAAAATTTATGCAATTTATTTTAAGCCAAAAAAAGAAAACGTGGATACAACAGGAGTTTATGTTTGTGTGTGTGTGTAAGATTGTATGAGTATTTATCTATGTAAGTGTTTATGTGTATGTGAGTATGCGTGTAAACGTCGACACTGTTTAACATGATAAAAGACACATGTCATACAAATGTTTATTTTTTCTCTTTATTTTAATATTTTTTTTAGTTTTTCTCGGTTAATGTAGGATCAGGATATATACATATGTGTTTTTGCATGTTTTAATATTTGTATTTAGAGTAAAAATATTTTTTTATTTTCTTTATAGTACGT
>PYHX02000158.1:12785263-12838269 GCA_004302925.2 Cochliomyia hominivorax | reverse complement strand
TTTAATGAGTTTTTGTCAGTTGTATGTCGTCATCTATACAATGCTTTTTTTGGTTAACCCAAAAAAGAAAAGAAGAGAAATAAATAAAATAAAAGATTTAATATAAAAAACCCATAATTAGGGTGGCCAAATTTATTAAAAGCTCAAAAAGGATTTAGAAAATATGATTTTGAAAGGTTTAGACAAGTTAAGTTATAGTTTTATAATATTATATTGGGAAAAAAAAACAAATTATTTAGACAACAAACATGCTGCTAAAAAAATGTTTAGCTTAGCAACATGTTGCTTAGTTGCTAAAAATTACAGCATCCTTTTGCATTTTTACAAAGGACAACTAAATTTAATTTAATAAAACCTCTATTTATTTTACTATTTTTTTGCATAAAATGTAAGATTAGGATTTTGGTATTTTGATTAAGTTTAGAAACATGTTGCTGAAATTTAATATAATAAAAAAATAGATTTTAAATTAGATTTTTTAAGAAGTGAGACGAGAAGAAAACACTTGGAATTCTTACAGATTAAACACTGTTTAATTAAAATTTATTTGTTAAATATCAGCATATTTAGCATAGCAACATGTTGCTGATATTACATTTACTTTAATAATTTTTTTTATAAAATCCAGCATGTTCGCATAATTTTTATAAATCTCTAAACTTTCCACAATAAAATTTATGACAAAACTAATTAAGTATTTTTGAGTACCTTTAAGCACATGTTGTTGAAATTTTAATATAATCATTTTTTTGTTTAGTTTAAGGCAGAAAAATAAAAAATATTAAAATTTCTTTCAAATATTTCTAAATAAAATAAATTAGATTTATTTAAAAATATTCTTTTTGAAAAACACATTGATCTTAGCGATATGTTGCTTATATGATAATAAAGTTAAAAAGAATTTTTTTTAAGGATCTATAATTTTATAAAAATCTCTTTATATACGATGAAGCAATTTTTTACTTATAGAATTATAGAACTTTGATATTTTGATTAAGTTGGCAACATGTTGCTAAAATTTTCTGTAAAGTTTTTTAAAAAAATGTCCATTCCATTAGTAAAAACCTCGTAGAGGGCGTTGTTCTAGAGAACATAAATATAAAGCTGTATTATATAAAGACTGGCAGCGGACCAACAATTTGCTCTAAAAGCAATATGGATTTTATAAACAAAATCACATCATCAATAATGAACTTTTGAGGAAGTCCCATGCTTTCAAAATGAGTTCTTTAAACGGATTTTTCGAAGAGGTTCGGTATTGGAGTTATTGGATTGATTATGGACTTATTTTCTTGAAATGTTGGATCATAATTTTTAGTAATAAAAAATTAATTATGGATATATAATTTATATTAACACAAATTTGATTAAAATATCTTTATATCTGTTTGTTTTATGAGCCTCCAAATCTCAATCCGAGCAGCTTTTTGTAAAGGAGATATCAGAAATATTGGACTGATGATCATTTATTTTCATACGCTTCATTATTGATCTCAGAACATTTTCTGTACTAAATTTCATTGAGATTTCCCTAAAATCTAAGATTATTTTTGTGTATTATAATGTTTGGCAACATGTTGCTAACCCTTAATACAATTATGAAAGCATAAGCTTTTCGATTTCAAAGATATTATCTGCTAAAACATTTAAAACAATACTTAAAAATATCTGTTTCTTGCTTAGCAACATATAACTTATTGTTAGTAACATTTAGTCATCATGTTACTCTCAAGCCGTTATTCAATTAAATTTCAATGTTCAGACAAATAAAATGTAACATACGATTGAACTAATTTTATTTATGTTGATCAATTTTTTTTAATATATTGTTTAGCAACATGTTGTTGGTTTAAAAAATAACCAAAATAGCATGACATAAATACAGTAATTTTTTTAAGAAATCATTTTTTTCAAACTGTAGTGCCAAGTTAGAAACAGTTTTTATCTTGTTACTGGAAATGAAGCAACATGTTTTTTTAACATTCTTTACAAAAAGCCTGATAAGTTGTTAAATCATATGCAACATGTTTTGAATTCCCTCATTGCCAAATTTTCTGAGGTATTTTTTGAAACTTATATTTAAATATGTTTAACAACATGTTTGTGTTTATTATATTTTGTTGCTAGAATTTAAGCAACATATTTTCTACAACATTTTGACGTTGAAAAAATGAAAAGATGTTAATCTCATTTAATCAATTTTAGTAGATTTAGATAAAAGCAATCTGAAGGTTAAGACATTTTAGGAAAATATTATTGAGTTCAGAAGCAAAGTAAAATTTCGAACTGAATATATGTTAATGCTTTTAGAAAACTTCTGTATTTCATCCATACACTTTGCTTAGCAACATATTGTTCGTAGTATAGAGTATAAGCTGAAGTATAGATGTTGCTTAACATTCATATTGGAATATAAAACGATAAGATATATTTTGGATTTATTGCTAAATGAGTTAATGAGTTTTTAAAAGTAGATAAATTTTCAGAATTTCTAGAAATATGTTGACAAAATGCTAACAACATGTTTTATTTAAAAAATTCTTGGATATTTTATTATTATTCATGTCGAAGATACTGGCATATCGATGTCCATATACCTTCTTTCAACTTTATAAATGTTGCACTTTATTAATTACAAGCAACATGTTGAGAGTGCCATTTAGCTGTGAATTAAACATTTTATTTTTAGTACACATTATTTTTAACAATTTCACGGAATAAAATTGAAATCATTTTATTGCCGAATACATTTTCCTGATAATTGGCATCCCTAGTTCTAGAAAATACACAGCCAGTGGTGATTTTAAAGGACATGGCCACAAATTAGGTTACCATGCTACAATATGTTTCCTTCAAAAAATCTGCTCTTCTTTTCAATGGAATAAAACTTAAATTCCTTAAAGTTTTCAACATATTTTCTCTCTTTTTTTGATAATTTGCTTAAAAAACTTTTCAAAAAAAAAAAAAAAAAAAAGAGTCCAAAAAAAGGAAAAAGAATAAATATCTAAATGAATAAAAGAAAGTTGGCATTTTATTCAATTTATTTATTTAACTCCGAATAAAAAGACTGTATTCTTGTACTTTTTTAACTTATTTTCTAGAAACCACAATTAGTTTGAGTACAAAAATAAAAGAGAGAAATCTGACTAAAAAACAAAAGGCGAACAAGACAAAGAGACAAAGTCAATTATATAACATTTGCTTTTATAAGGACCTTTTTTCTAACTGCAAGGCAAAAGAAATAAAAAGGATAAAATTCAGTTTCACTTCTATTAAGTTTCCACAAAAATATACAACAATTATGCATTTTAGGAAACAAAAAAAAAAAAAAAAAAAGGATTCGAATGTCTCGTCTTCAAAGATGCCATTTTCATTTAGAGAGAAACTTTATTTTGTTGTTGCTGTTGGTGCTGTTGTTGTTATTTATCATCTTATCCTTTCAGTTTTACTAAGTTGAGTAATTTTTAAATATTTTTTTATTTGTTTTTTGTGAGAAAAAGACTTTAATCTGTAGTTTTGCTATGTTCTTGGCACTAAGGCTGGGGAAATACTTAGAAACAGAAAAAGACTAATGGTTAGAAAAAAACCGTTGTTAAGATTTGTTTTGTTGAGGTTTAGTTAACAAGAAAACTTATTTAAATAAAATAGAAATAAAGTGAAAAAATGAAAGAGAGAGAGAGAGATAAAGGAAAATAAAACAAATGAGGATAATATATGCAGCTAAGACGACTCTGAAAGTTATTTTCCAATCAATGAACTAGAACTAAACTATAACTGAATAAAAACTAAACAAGAAATGAACTAGAATTGAACTGGAACTGAACTAGAACTGAACTGGAACTGAACTAGAACTGAACTAGAACTGAACTAGAACTGAACTAGAACTGAACTAGAACTGAAATAGAACTGACCTAGAACTGAACTAGAATTGAACTAGAATTGAACTAGAACTGAACTAGAACTGAACCAGAACTGAACTAGAAATGAACTAGAACCTGAACTAGAACTGAACTAGAACTGAAATAGAACTGAATTAGAACTGAACTTAGAATTGAACTAGAACTGAACTAGAACTGAACTAGAACTGAACAAGAACTGAAATAGAACTGAACTAGAACTGAACTAGAACTGAACTAGAATTGAACTAGAACTGAACTAGAACTGAACTAGAACTGAACTAGAACTGAACTAGAACTAAACAAGAACTGAAATAGGAACTGAACTAACACTGAACTAGAACTGAACTAGAATTGAATTAGAACTGAACAAGAACTGAAATAGAACTGAATTAGAAAGGAACTAGAAGTGAACTAGAACTGAACTAAAACTGAACTAGAAAGGAACTAGAAAAGAACTAGAACAGAATAAGAACTGAAAATAGAACTGAACTAGAATTGAATTAGAACTAGAACTGAACTAGAACTGAACCAGAACTGAAATAGAACTGAACTAGAACTGAACTAGAAACTGAACTAGAACTGAACTAGAATTGAACTAAAACTGAACTAGAAAGGAACTAGAAGTGAACTAGAACTGAATAAGAACTGAATAAGAACTGAACTAGAACTGAACTAGAACTGAACTAGAACTAAACAAGAACTGAAATAGAACTGAACTAACACTGAACTAGAACTGAACTAGAACTGAACTAGAAAGGAACTAGAAAAGAACTAGAACAGAATAAGAACTGAAATAGAACTGAACTAGAACTGAACTAGAACTGAACTAGAACTGAACTAGAATTGAACTAAAACTGAACTAGAAAGGAACTAGAAGTGAACTAGAACTGAATAAGAACTGAATAAGAACTGAACTAGAACTGAACTAGAACTAAACAAGGAACTGAAATAGAACTGAACTAACACTGAACTAGAACTGAACTAGAATTGAATTAGAACTGAACAAGAACTGAAATAGAACTGAATTAGAAAGGAACTAGAAGTGAACTAGAACTGAACTAGAAATGAACTTGAAAGGAACTAGAAGTGAACTAGAACTGAACCAGAACTGAACTAAAACTGAACTAGAAAGGAACTAGAAAAGAACTAGAACAGAATAAGAACTGAAATAGAACTGAACTAGAATTGAATTAGAACTAGAACTGAACTAGAACTGAACCAGAACTGAAATAGAACTGAACTAGAACTGAACTAGAACTGAACTAGAACTGAACTAGAATTGAACTAAACTGAACTAGAAAGGAACTAGAAGTGAACTAGAACTGAATAAGAACTGAATAAGAACTGAACTAGAACTGAACTAGAACTGAACTAGAACTAAACAAGAACTGAAATAGAACTGAACTAACACTGAACTAGAACTGAACTAGAATTGAATTAGAACTGAACAAGAACTGAAATAGAACTGAATTAGAAAGGAACTAGAAGTGAACTAGAACTGAACTAGAAATGAACTTGAAAGGAACTAGAAGTGAACTAGAACTGAACCAGAACTGAACTAAAACTGAACTAGAAAGGAACTAGAAAAGAACTAGAACAGAATAAGAACTGAAATAGAACTGAACTAGAATTGAATTAGAACTAGAACTGAACTAGAACTGAACCAGAACTGAAATAGAACTGAACTAGAACTGAACTAGAACTGAACTAGAACTGAACTAGAATTGAACTAAAACTGAACTAGAAAGGAACTAGAAGTGAACTAGAACTGAATAAGAACTGAATAAGAACTGAACTAGAACTGAACCAGAACTGAACTAAAACTGAACTAGAAATTAACTAGAACTGAACTAGAACAGAATAAGAACTGAAATAGAACTGAACTAGAATTGAATTAGAACTAGAAGTGAACTAGAACTGAACTAGAAATGAACTTGAAAGGAACTAGAAGTGAACTAGAACTGAACTAGAACTGAACTAAAACTGAACTAGAAAGGAACTAGAAAAGAACTAGAACAGAATAAGAACTGAAATAGAACTGAACTAGAATTGAATTAGAACTAGAACTGAACTAGAACTGAACCAGAACTGAAATAGAACTGAACTAGAACTGAACTAGAACTGAACTAGAACTGAACTAGAATTGAACTAAAACTGAACTAGAAAGGAACTAGAAGTGAACTAGAACTGAATAAGAACTGAATAAGAACTGAACTAGAACTGAACTAGAACTGAACTAGAACTAAACAAGAACTGAAATAGAACTGAACTAACACTGAACTAGAACTGAACTAGAATTGAATTAGAACTGAACAAGAACTGAAATAGAACTGAATTAGAAAGGAACTAGAAGTGAACTAGAACTGAACTAGAAATGAACTTGAAAGGAACTAGAAGTGAACTAGAACTGAACCAGAACTGAACTAAAACTGAACTAGAAAGGAACTAGAAAAGAACTAGAACAGAATAAGAACTGAAATAGAACTGAACTAGAATTGAATTAGAACTAGAACTGAACTAGAACTGAACCAGAACTGAAATAGAACTGAACTAGAACTGAACTAGAACTGAACTAGAACTGAACTAGAATTGAACTAAAACTGAACTAGAAAGGAACTAGAAGTGAACTAGAACTGAATAAGAACTGAATAAGAACTGAACTAGAACTGAACCAGAACTGAACTAAAACTGAACTAGAAATTAACTAGAACTGAACTAGAACAGAATAAGAACTGAAATAGAACTGAACTAGAATTGAATTAGAACTAGAACTGAACTAGAACTGAACCAGAACTAAATTAGAACTAGAACTGAACTAGAACTGAACCAGAACTGAACTAGAACTGAACTAGAAATGAACTAGAACTGAATAAGAACTGAACTAGAACTGAACCACAACTGAACTAAAACTGAACTAGAAAAGAACTAGAAGTGAACTAGAACTGAAAAAGAACTGAAATAGAACTGAACTAGAACTGAATTAGAACTGAACTAAAACTGAACTAGAACTGAACTAGAACTGAACTGGAACTGAACTAGAACTGAACTAGAACTGAACTAAAACTGAACTAGAACTGAACTAGAACTGAACTGGAACTGGACTAGAACTGAACTAGAACTGAACTAGAACTGAACTAGAACTGAACTAGAACTGAACTGCAATTGAACTGGAACTGAACTAGAACTGATCTTAAACTGATCTATAACTGAAAAAGAACTGAATTAGAATTGCACTAGAATTGAACTGCAATCTGAATTATAATCTGAAATAGAATCTGAACTGGAAATTAACCTGAACCTTAACTGGAATCAGAATTTATGTTTTGTAAATGTTCTAATATTTTTTTGTGTGACATGTGGTGTAATGTAAACTTATTCACCAGTTATAGTGGTTTTAGATCTAAGAAACTGCCAGCAAGGCAAAAATAAAAACGAGTAAAAAAATTAATAAAGAAGAAAAAATATCTTTAAAATACATTAAAATGTTAAAGTTATTGAATGTAATGAGCAAAAATTTTCAAAAGTAATTAAAGAATTTAATTTAAAAAGGATTTTGACAATAAAAAAAAATAATTAATAAACAGACAATTTGTTATTTATAATGACTGACATATTCACAGATTTTTTCACTTAAATTTATTAATTTTAAACTGTAAGTGTAAATAAGCGATTTTCAGAGAAAACAAACATGTTGTTTCACTAATCCACAAAAAAGGATGTAATAAGAAAATTTCACCTCAACAAATAATAACCTAAAGCAGTAAGATATGACAATTTTTTTTTCTGAAAAAGATTTTATAAATTTTTAAACATTTATTGGATAAATGACAATTTGTTTTTGTGTACTCACCCTTGGGTTCACCCTTCATCATCCTTCATCAATGCTGCATATTTGTTTATTAAATATTTACAATTTTTTTCATATGAATCGTGAAGCTTAAATAAAATGACAAGCTATGAAAATGACCGCGAGCTGACAACACAACTGAAAGGACAAAAAACCAAAAATGAATAAAAAATATATTAAACAACAAATAAATACGTTTCTGTAAACGAAACTATAAAAAAGGCAAAAATAACTGAAATGAAAAAAAAAATGCAAGAAAAATGACATAAATCGCATTAAAAGAATTAAAATTTCACTTTTGTATAATTAAATAAGTAAAATAAATAAACTGGGGATAATTTTTCTAAAAAAATAATTGGTTGGAACGAACTTTATAAGGCCTTCACTTTTGCTTCAGTTATAAAGGACTCTTATTAAAATTAGACAGAAATAAGTGATTTGAAAAATAACTGAAAATCTTTTTTAAATAAAATTTCATATATTTGAATGCTCTAGAATTTCCCTTTACAATTGGATGCCACAAGGCAGCGTGGCCGAGCGGTCTAAGGCGCTGGTTTTAGGCACCAGTCCGAAAGGGCGTGGGTTCGAATCCCACCGCTGTCATCAGGTTTTTTTTTTTTAATTTTTCTATTATTGGTAATATTTTTGGTTTATTTGAGAACAACAACTCAACAACAACAACTTTTTTAAGCAGTTTTAGTGTTACACTACGTATACTTAATATTTTTCTTTCATTGTTATAATAAGTTAACATGGCGAATGATTAATCAAAAAATAATAAAATTTTGTAAAAATAAATATTTTATTGAAAATTTTAATTTTTATTGAAAATTTAAATTTTTATTAAAAAGTTTAATTTTTTTAGTTTTTTAAAGAAAATTGATTTTCTTTAGAGAAAACTAGAATTTTCGTACATTCAACCACCATAAGTGGTGTAGAGGGTACATAATTTTGTCATTCCGTGTGTAATGCTAAGAAGGAATCATCTCAGACACCATAATGTATATGTATTCGTGCATGCCATTAAAATCTGAAACGATTAAGCTGTGATCGTCTGTCTGTCCGTCTGCCTCTCTGATGCTCACATCCAAATTAGTTGACAGAGCTCAAAGAAATTTCGATTGAATATTTGTAGTAGTCCTGACAAGTTTTCTGTTTTAAATCAGCAAAATCGGTTTCGGTATATTAAAAGATATCTGAGACAATCTCTAAGTTCCAGCGAAGTATTTTCGTAAAACTGTCAATTAGAAATCGACAATCTGGAATCCATTTTTTTAAACATAAAGTTATATGTACTTCATAATCATTCCAAAAATTATCAAAATCGGTTCAAAATCGGAGAAAAATTATAATTTAAACCATAATTAATTTAATAACTCATTAACTGCTCCTGTTTTTTATTTAAGAACAATCGTATATTTTGTATATGTTTGTGGGTGTATATGTCAGTGAGTATGTGTGGAAAATAACATATTTACTTCACATGCATTGAATTTTAGAATTGAATTTTCAGTTTAAAATGTTATAAATTTTCAGTTAAACATTTTGTAAATTTTCAATAAAAATTTATTTTTAATAGAAAAATTAACTCCTAGTGCAAAATTGGAAAATATAGAACTTTTATTTTTAAATTTAATTTTCAAATTAAACTTTTTAAAGAATTTTATTTTTAGAGAATTTTTATTTAAATTAAAAATTTAATTTTTAATGAAAATTTTAAACGTTAAAAATTAAAATATGGCTTTTTTATTTTAAAAAATGCATTTTTGGAAAATGCACCTTTTAGTAAAAAAATTGGATTCTTCATAAAAATTAAATTTTCTGTGTAAAATTTAATTTAAGTGAAAATTGCATTTTTGCTAAAAAACTGCACGAGAAAAAAACACTTTTAAAAAATTGCTTTTTTAATTAAAGATTTTAAAATTTTATTGCCTTTTCTATCAAAAATGCATTTTTCGTGATGAAATATTGCATTTTTTGAAATAATAAAATTTTTAGGGAAAAATTTCGTTTAAAATTAAAAATTTAGAAATTGATATTTTAGATAAACTTTTCTTTATTCATTTCCGGATAAATTGCTTATTAAGGGTGAAAGTGCATTTCTACATATATGATTTGGTAGAAAAATGCATTTTAAGTGAAAATTAAATTCTCTGTGAAATCTCTTATAATTTAATTATTACCACCTTCGATACTGTAGCGTATTAATATTTTTTGTTAAATAAATAACTATATTCATTCATTCATTCACATTTACATACATACATACATACATACATACATACATACATACATACATACATACATACATACAAACATACATACATACAAACATACAAACATGCAAACATACAAACATACATACATACATATTTACATACATACATACATACATACATACATACATACATACATACATACATACATATATACATACAAACATACAAACATACATATATACATACATATGAATACATGTGTATAGATGTGTGTATATGAAAATTCAACCAACCATACAAGGTTAAATCTTATAAAAAATACAGAGTAAATATGAAACCAAATTAAAAGAAAAATAAAAATAAAGAGAGTGAAAATAAATAAATAAAATAAAATTTATTTAATTTAACATTTTAACAGAGTTTTAAAGTTAAATTCACGTGAATATGCGGCGTATTAAAATTATCACACAAAAAGGAAAGAAGATAATTAATTGATGTTAACCCTTTAAGGGGGGAAATTAAGTGCTTGTGCAACGATGATATTCATATCTGGTCTCTTGTCTAAAATATTTATTTTTTATATAAAATATTAACTTTACTCAATGAGGGCCTGCTCATTGAAATTTGTTTGAAATGAAACATTTGGACTTTAATTAGATCTACTAAAACGGGATTATTAAAAGTTCGTATGTCTAATTGGTCAATAAGGATAAAAATAGTAAACATTAATTTTGACCCGAAATAGTTATGAAACTTATTGGTATTATTTTAAAAATTAGGCTGAGAGATGTTTATTACTTTGGTCCTGTTTTCTAAATTCTTCTTTTTAGAAAAAGTAAGGGAATAAACCATAATATGGTACTTTATGGATCTTGTACCCTATGGAACTTTCAAAACAGCATGCATAGAAAAAAAGTGCGTATTAAATTTGGAACTTATAAAAAAATTTAAAAATTTGTAAATTAAAATATTTAGGGGATAAAAAACGTACCTTTTTTGGTAAGTTTTCCTAAATATTTATTTTTTTAAGAATAAAATATTTATTAGAAAAGAATTAGAGTCCTTTGCAACATGGACATTTTTATTAAACCAATGCTTTCCTAGGACAAAAATAAAGTACTTTAGTACTTTTTGAATTTCTTATTTATTCCTAAATGGATAAAAAGTATTGAGAATATTTCTACATGGAATCAAAATGATTTAATTTACTATTTGAACTTTTTTATTCTGGTTTGTCTACACACAGTATAGAATTCGATTTTTATGGGGAATAATTCTGCAACATTTGAAAATTTTTATAAAATTAAAAAAAATCAAGGTGTTTTGGAGTTGATCTGGAGAAGCACAAGTAACTGTATAGTTAGGGGCGTAGTCAGTGACCCTCCAAATTTGGCACCTTGCGATTTTTGTTTTTTAATTGAATCTTTAAAAAAATGATTTTTTAAATATTTTTTGTCCTAGAAGAGATCTTAGTGGCCTTTCCACAAGCCCAGTCCAAACTTTGTCAATAAAAAAAGATGTTTTCTTGAGTTCTCAAATTGCAAAGTTGGATGATTCTTCAAATAATCCTTAGTATATATCTACATATGTATATATCTACATATGTAGATATTTTTCTGCTGAACTGTCCCCATAATGACAGGATGATCATTTCAGTGAAAAACATGATTTTTACAGCTTGGAATTGGAGAATTTTAGCTTGGAAAAGTGGGAGTTTGTCTAAGCCTCTGAATAACAGTCAAATTGACATACATCATACTAAAAGTTCAAATATATAACGTTTTTAACGTTAATGTTAATTCCGTTTTCCAATAAAATAGCAACAGTTTAAAGTTTTACGTTTTTCTTAAATTTTTTTTTTTAATTTTGCTTTAAAAAATTGTGAATTTTTCAGACATCAAGTTTTCGTAGTAATAAAAAGTTTAAGCTTGGCTGAAAATCCAACTTTAACTATGCTTCTATAAGTAAAATTTTGATATTTTCCTAACATTTCTATGGCAAATTTTTATTTGAAATATCGAGAGACCAACCTTGAAGTGGGACTTACTGCGCGAGCAATTAGAGGCCAGTACTCAACTTAATCATATGAAATTAAATTAAGACAACTATAACGGTCCAAATAAAGAATAATCAATTATGGTTTGAATTTAGCATTACCGCCTGTAAAGGTAATTCACAGATTAATTGCCCTAAAACGGGTTAATTTATATCACCAATTCTTTCCAACTATTATGTGTTATTATAGCAATAAAATAAATATGTTTGTATAGGTGAAATAATTCTACCACTACCATTGCATTTATGTGTCTGTGTATATGAGTGCATTTTTGCCTACCAAAAATGTCAGTCAATATAATTTTTGGTTTTTTGGTTATGTTTTCTTTTATTTATGTTTATTGTCACATTCCCAACATTTTTGTTGTTGTAATTGTTTTTGCTAAATAATTTAGTATTAAAATTCATGAAAATATACAACAACAATAAAATGAAATTCTCATTGTGGAATTTTTGTGGCCTCAACTAAAATAAATATTTATTTAGTGACAAATGTAATTGTAAATTGTTAGAAAGTAATAGTGAACAGCAGAAAGGCAACAACAACAACAATAACAACAAAATAAACGGAGTAGGTAATAATAAATGATGATAAATGAATGACTGAATAAACGAATGAATGAACAAAAATGGGTGTTTTTTTTCGAAAATCTACAAATTAAAGGGTTCTTCCTTTCATACCCCGAAAAAAAATTTAAATAAATAATTGACATAAAATTAGGTGAAAATTATAGAAAGAAATATAAATTTATAACAGAGAAATTATTAATTGGATTGAAAAATTATAAATTTTTAAATTCCATATCAATATCCTTTAAAAGAAAACGCTACTGTTCCTTTTTTGTAGCCTTAAACTGGAGACAAAAGTTTACAAAGGCAACCATGGTAACAACATAATTCATTACAAAGTTTACGAGAGCTGAGCAAGCGGTAAGATGAGAACAAGCAGTAGCAACAATTGTTATTTTTCCATTGCCAAAGTAAATGCAATTACAAATAAACACAAACACAACAATACACACATACAGTGAAAAAGAGCAATTTTAACAAGAGAAAAGAAAATAAAACTGACAGGAAAAATATCCCACAGAAAACAAGTAACTACAACAAATAGATATTTGAGAATGAAACGAATCTTAAACATCCCGCATTTGTTAGCTAATAAAGCGATTTTTGGTTTAAATTTGAAATTTCTAGTGAAAAAATTTGAATTTTTTATGAAAAATTTAATTTTTAGTGAAAAATTGCAATTTTAGTGAAAAATTCAATTTTTAGTGAAAAATTCAATTTTTAGTGAAAAATTCAATTTTTAGTGAAAAATTCAATTTTTAGTGAAAAATTCAATTTTTAGTGAAAAATTTAATTTTTAGTGAAAAATTTAATTTTTAGTGAAAAATTTAATTTTTTAGTGAAAAATTGAATTTTTAGTGAAAAATTGCAATTTTAGTGAAAAATTGATTTTTTAGTGAAAAATTGCAATTTTAGTGAAAAATTGAATTTTTAGTGAAAAATTGCAATTTTAGTGAAAAATTGAATTTTTAGTGAAAAATTGCAATTTTAGTGAAAAATTGAATTTTTAGTGAAAAATTGAATTTTTAGTGAAAAATTGAATTTTTAGTGAAAAATTGAATTTTTAGTGAAAAATTGAATTTTTAGTGAAAAATTGAATTTTTAGTGAAAAATTGAATTTTTAGTGAAAAATTGAATTTTTAGTGAAAAATTGAATTTTTAGTGAAAATTGAATTTTTAGTGAAAAATTGGATTTTTAGTGAAAAATTGAATTTTTAGTGAAAAATTGAATTTTTAGTGAAAAATTGAATTTTTAGTGAAAAATTGAATTTTTAGTGAAAAATTGAATTTTTTGTGAAAAATTGAATTTTTAGTGAAAAATTGAATTTTTTGTGAAAAATTGAATTTTTAGTGAAAAATTGAATTTTTTAGTGAAAAATTGAATTTTTAGTGAAAAATTGAATTTTTTAGTGAAAAATTGAATTTTTAGTGAAAAATTGAATTTTTTAGTGAAAAATTGAATTTTTAGTGAAAAATTGAATTTTTTAGTGAAAAATTGAATTTTTAGTGCAAAATTGAATTTTTAGTGAAAAATTGAATTTTTTAGTGAAAAATTGAATTTTTTAGTGAAAAATTGAATTTTTAGTGAAAAATTGAATTTTTTAGTGAAAAATTGAATTTTTAGTGAAAAATTGAATTTTTTAGTGAAAAATTGAATTTTTTACTGAAAAATTGAATTTTTAGTGAAAAATTGAATTTTTTAGTGAAAAATTGAATTTTTAGTGAAAAAGTGAATTTTTAGTGAAAAAGTGAATTTTTAGTGAAAAAGTGAATTTTTTAGTGAAAAATTGAATTTTTAGTGAAAAAGTGAATTTTTTAGTGAAAAATTGAATTTTTAGTGAAAAAGTGAATTTTTAGTGAAAAATTGAATTTTTAGTGAAAAATTGAATTTTTAGTGAAAATTGAATTTTTTAGTGAAAAATTGAATTTTTTAGTGAAAAATTGAATTTTTTAGTGAAAAATTGAATTTTTAGTGAAAAATTGAATTTTTTAGTGAAAAATTGAATTTTTTAGTGAAAAATTGAATTTTTTGTGAAAAATTGAATTTTTAGTGAAAAATTGAATTTTTTAGTGAAAAATTGAATTTTTTAGTGAAAAATTGAATTTTTTAGTGAAAAATTGAATTTTTTAGTGAAAAATTGAATTTTTTAGTGAAAAATTGAATTTTTTAGTGAAAAATTGAATTTTTTAGTGAAAAATTGAATTTTTAGTGAAAAAGTGAAAAATTGAATTTTACCGAAAATTTTGAATTCTGAGTGAAAAATTTGAATTCTTTGTGAAAATTTTGAATTAATTGAAAAGTTTCATCACAATTTTCTCTAGAAAGGACAATTAAAAAACTGCACGTCCTTTAAAATTGACAAGTGCGTGCGTTTTCGATTTATCGGTATAATTTTTTAATTTAATTATTGTACTTTTATTACGATAAATGGATATGAAAAAATAGAATTTCAGAATTTCATATATTCCAAATATTGTGTGAGTTTTTATTAAAGTCCTTATCTAAGGATTAACTAAATATACCTTTTTTTATCTCACATGTTGTTGAAATATTTGGAAAAACAACGAAAATTTCCATCAAACTGGATAAAATGTTTTCATCTAACAACTAATTTTAGTTTTACAAATATAAAACTTGACAGCTACAGTAAACTGTTGTCAAACAGGACCAATATAAAATCCTTCTAATTTCATATAACACAAACCCTTTAAACGATCTTTCACTATTAAATTCCTCTTCAAAATTTTCTTACATCAAATAAGTTCAAGTCTAAATAGAATGTTTGTTTGCCACAAAAGAGAGCAAAAACAGAGAACTCAAAATAAAGACAAGAATAACAAAAACAACTACCGCACAAAACTTGAAGAAATTGCCTGACAAGCGAAAAAGCAACAACAAATGGAGAGAAGAAAAGAGAAACAAATAAACTTATTTTAGTTACAGAGAGTGAAAATATTATGGGAAAACAATTTTCTTGTGAAATATACAAACTGTTATTACCTGCTTTTTACAAATATAAAGTAAATTTTCTTTTTGTGTTCGGTTGTTTGTGCATTTTAGCGAAGAGACTAAATATGACTTCATTTTGTCATCGTAGTGAAAATAGTGGTTAAAAAGAAATAACAACATTTTCTATAAAATATAAAGGAATTTGAGTGTTGTTTTTTGCTGCAGTTGTGGTGAAAGGACTCAAAGCACAAAAAGGATATGAAAATACAATTTGAAATATCACAATACAAATTTGAGATGCCACAATGAAGTTAAAGGAAGAGAGTTAAAAAAACTGTTGTTAGAAAAGGTTTTCGAAATTGATTTAGACAGGAAAAGTTTTAAGTTGAAGAGGAAATTAAATTTTGCGATGCTTTTTTAGGTTTTTAAGTAGATCGACTATCGAATTTTAAGGTTTATGAAAGTTTATGCATTTCTATCGTTGAGAGGAATATGAAATCGCTCTCTCACTCTCTCTCTTTCTCTTATACGTTTAAAGGCTTTAGATCTGCCGCCGCTAGACGTTAATCTCAGCATCGCAATATCATAAGTGTTATCCGACCAAATACTGCATTTAAATATATTCTCAGATAAAAGAAGATCACAGATGTAGCGATAAAAATAGAGAGGCATAAACTGTCCTGAATGGGTGAAAATTTTACTATGGTCTTTATAGGTTGCAATTCGAAGAGATAAACGAAATATATGCTCTTAGAGTCTTTGCCGAAAATCTTGCCATTCGATCTTTAATTTGTGAATTTTTGAGATCTGATTCTATATTTATAAAGTCCTACACTCCCTTTTAGGTATAACAATGGATTCAGAAGTACTTTTTTAATCGATTCAACAATTCATAACATAAACCAACCGTTAAGTATACCTATAAACTCAGAATCACTTTTTGAGTCGATTCAATGATGTCCGGCTCTCTGACTGGCTGTCCAAGTATATGATGCGAACACTCCACAGGTCGCAATTTGTTAGTCCAATATTTCAGCTACCTCCTATACAAATGTTATCTTAGAAAAGTCCTATATATGAAGCTTTTTTTAACGAAATTTTGCAAAAATAAGTGTTATGATATTCTAAAATGATAGGCCCAATTGTACGAGGATCGATCAATTGCTTCTCATAGGCTCCATACAAGCCCTCTTCAAATATCACTTTAAAGGGCAAAAACCACACATATACGTAGGAATTGCAATATAATTGTTCAAATTAAGATAAATATAAAAAATCAAAGTGCGGAATTATGCGAGGGTTGGTCAATAATTTCCCATATAACCCCCAGAGCAAATAATTTTAAAACTCATAAATTTCACATAAATGTCAGCATCAATATAATGTAGTGTCACATTATAGTGACTGTTCTCGTTTACGAGAATTAAATTACTTTTTTATGCCCTTCACCTGATTAGAACAAAATTATTTATATTCTGGATCAATATAAAAAAAATTGATGGAGTCATGTCCGTCCACCCGTGTGTCAGTTGAAATTAAGTTTATAAAGTTAACATACATGGTATATATGTATCAAACGATTTGAAATGCTTTAGAGAATTTTACTCTTGAAATCCAGGGACGTTGGTTCATAAATGGCTCACATATTAGCAAAATACTAAGGTACCTAAATTTTTCTCGTTTTTTTTTTCTATTTTTTGAAGAATATAAAATAGTTAGAGACTTAATTTTTCCACAGATAGATTTCAGTGAACTTGGTGTATTTATGGTCTGAAGACATTAAATAAATCGGACCATTAGTTACTGAGTTGTAGGCAAAACATATTTTCCTTTTTTTTAACCCCCACATGAGACCTATAAATTTGGTTTTGTCCCTGATCGGTTTTCTCAAACTTAATCATTTTAATTTTTCAAAATCGCTTCGTACACTATCGAGATATGGTAAATTCCCTCTTTAAAAATTTAGTCCCATGTGATTGTTGTTGTTTATAACTAAAGAAAAACAATAACAACGTTTAAAATAATATTTTTGAGATTTCGGCCATTCTATATAAGATAGAAATTTTATTGTTTTACTAATTGATCAGAAATATTTGTGTGGATTTTTCATTTAAAGACATAAACACGATTGGGTCATTAGTTTCCGTGATATGGAGGAAAACTTATACTGATGCTCCTGGGACTGTTACGGACCTTTTTGCCACGCAGTAAAATTACTAATTTTTTCCTCCGATGTTCAAATCGGTTTATAATAAAAATTCTTTATTTTCCTTGTGGTTGTTGTTGTGGTATTGAAAACAATAACAATGTGAGGCAAAATAATATTTTCGACGTTTTGAGCGTTCTATTTAGGCTAGAGACATAATTTTTGTACTAGCAGATCGGAAATTATCAGGACAATTTTTGAGTTGAAAACATCATAGTAATCAGTCCATTAGTTTCCTAGTTATAGGCAGAAACACATTTTTCGATATATTGAACTTCCTATGGGATCTATGGACGAAATTTTGATGCATACAAGTGCCTATTTTTTCTAAATTTCGATTTTTGAAGTTTTCGATATCGGCCCATCATTAATTACTATTCACTACTCGTGAATAAAATTTTTCATGCTATAGTAATGGCTATCGTTTTCTCCTTCTTCTACAAGTGATGATTTTTTTAAAGCCTATTTATAACAGGGGCTTAACGTTAAATATCAAGTCCTTTGCTTAAAAAACAAAATATTCCATGTAAGCAAAGGTGAAGGATATAGAAAATGCTGCACGTTCCGATTTAACAGTTTAGCTTGTTTTTAATTAAATTTTTAAAATTTAAAAAAAGAAAATATATAAAAGAAACTATATTTTTAAAAGTTTACATTTAAACTTAAAAATGTTTAAATGAAATTATTGTTAATTAAATTTACATACAAAATATTGTCTGCTTTATGATAAAATTTTCTCTGAAAAAATCTGCTGCATAAATTTGTATTATTTTCAAAGAAACAACATTTATTTATATTCAGTTTAGTTTTCCAAAGAAAAATAAATAATTGAAAGTTTTTCAGGCTTTTAATGTTCACACAATTTATTAAGCTCCCACAATAATCATTAATTAAAGCTTATAATGCACTTTAAATTTTAAACAAAAGAAAGTTTATTATGCATAAGATGGTTATTAATTTAATGGAAAACTTGGGGATTTTATTTTAAAAAAAGAGTAGAAATATCTGAAAGAGGACTTTTTTTTGAATAATTTTAATAAACTTCAATTGTATTAAACCTTTAATTAATTTGAATTAATTTTTTGTTCACCTTTTTTTAAGGCGAAGTAGTTGAAAAAGTAAACCAATTTAAGAATAATCAAATTGTTCACTTAATAAAATGACAAGTAAAGTTAAAATTCTTTTGATGTCAATATTACATTACATTACATAAACTTTACTTACGCCAAACAAAAAAAATAAAAAATAACACATGAACTCACGCATACCAAAACCCACATACTCACACTCATACAAATAAACTTTCATAAAAATTTCTCATATAACCAAAAACATACATATAAACGTAGTAAAGTAAATGTAAAATGAGTTACTTTACAAACTTACTTTGTATGTGTGTAAGTATGTATGTACATATATGTGTGTATGTGTGTATTAAATTGTTTGTTTATTTGCCACATAAATTTACACGCTCAGAAACTCATATTCATTTTCTTACAAACAAATACATTCATATGCTATTTTTTCTCTTACAGTGTTGGTGTTAAAAAGAACTTGATGCTTATTTGTGTTGCACAGTGTTTCCAAATCGACTATATTTGGAAATAATTCTATAACATTTGAACTGTAACATTTGGTTAGAGCTGACGTGACTTCGACTTGATTTGGAGAAGTAATGAATATTATCTAGCCATGGGTGTAGACGGTGTTACCTTTTAGATGATCACTTAGGGTGTGTTGACTTTAAAAAATTCTACCACTTGTGGTGTAAAGAGGGTATATTTATTAATATATTTATTCCATTTGTTTCGCCAATAATGAATCATCTAAGAACCCCATAAAGTATATATATTTTTGCATCAAAAACTGATTTAAAAGCTGAGTCGATTTAGCTATGTTCGTCTGTTTGACCGTCTGTCTGTAGTTGGTACTCACACATCCACAATAATTGACGGAGCTCAATGAAATTTGGCCTAAGTATCCTAAGATACTTAGAAGTTTTGTATTTTAAACTGGCAAAAAAGATTAAATAGGAAAAAATATAGACCGATATCTAAGAAAACCTCCTAAAAGTCAACAATTTGACAAAATGAAATTTGGCAAACAGCTGGAAAAGTGACACAATAAAAGATTTGGAAGGGCTCAAGGAACTTTAAACTTTGCAAACTGTAAATTTATGAAATTGTTGGGGAAATTTTCATGAAATTTTGTTATATATAAAAATAAATTATATAACAAAACACGTCAAGCCCGACTATTTAATACCCTACACCATATTGTTGGTTATTAATGGTAGCTGTCAAAAATTAATCAATTTGTGCTTAAGAGTTCAGCATATGGTACTAATATAAATGGAGAATAATACGAAAGCTAGAGGAAATTATGGACCGCATCTTGTAAAATTTCATACATCGATTTTTGGTTTTATTTATCTTAATTTGATCAATTATTATCACAATACCAATGTGTATGTGAAACTCAAGTCCTTGAAAGTATTATTTTTAATGGGGGTTGTATGCGACCGATTCTCATATAATTTGGGTCATCATTTTAGAATACTATTTGATTGTTCTCTGCCCAATTTCGTTAAAAATCAAGACTTTTATGGTCTTAAACCCCCATTCCGAGAGGAAAATTTGTATAGGGTCTCGGTGAATTACAAAATCGTCCTTGGGTCAAAATTATAGCATGTGCCAAGTTTTGGATTTTATTCACAAGGTTTACATGGACTGTCAGTCAGACGGACGGTCATTGTTAAATCGATTCAGAATATGATTCTGTACTTTAAAGTGGTAGTAGCAATATTTTTCCTGTGCTTTATAAACATAAGCACAAAGGCATTGGACCCCAACACTTATAGTGATGTAGGGTATAAATTGGGATAAGGCACGGGCACTTGGATGAAGCTATATTAGCTTAATAAAGCAGTAGTTACCTCTTACAAGCGGAATTTTCATTATGTTCCACAATTATTTTTAAATCGATCGAGAGTGTATTAAAGATACGCGCTAGTCGAATATAGCATTCTTACTTACATAAGCTTGTCTTTTATATTATTTTGCAATAACTGCGTATGAATCAGTTAAAAAATTATGTTAATCTAAATTTAGAATTTGAAAAATTTTTACCTTTTCACTGGAATTTGGTATTGAAATAAAGTCTAATACAAATATACACTTGAAATTTGAATTTGTAGCTGGAAACTCATTGTTCTTATACTGGAATTTCAGGAAAAATGCTTATTGGGAACGTTTTCATAGGAACAATACGCTGGTGCAATAAGTAGAATTTCTTTGCTTTTTTGTATGTACCATTGCGAGTCCTCCATTGAATTTGCCTCAATTCTAATTTCAAATTGTTCAAAAGTTACCGACAAAGTTCGAGTTGGCAACACTGTGAGTTGCTGCGATTTTTTCACTTCTTTACAAAAAAAGTTTTCTCAATTTTTTTCCTCAGTGAAATTTCTTTTTAAACAAAAAAGTTGAAAAATAAAAGGCCAAATTTATATACACACATACCTACACATAAGGTGTAAATGTATGTGATTGTATATGTGTTAGTTTGTGTAACTATTACAAATGAAATGTAATTCCACTTTGCAAAACAAACTTTTTTTGTGAATGACGAATGTGAAGAGAACGTGGACAAACATAAAAAATTAAAATACTTGTGGGTACAATGACAATTAAAGTGATGATAATGATAATGATTATTATCACGATAATTGTAATAATGGAGGGATGTTAATAAAAATATAGAAAAAATGAACAAAAAAAATTTATATAATTTAAATTGGCAGATATTAATTTGATTGGCGAATTTACGGAAAAATTTTATGTACAAAAATTCAATACTTAAACTTTAAAAGGGATAAACTCTTTCGGGAACATTGAACGGAACATCACCAATTCGTTTTCGAGCCAAAATAGTTATGTTTCATAAAAACATCTTTTAAAAGAGGTCTATATAGTGTTCGCCAAACTTACATGGACAGACATATAGATGGAGCTCTTAAATCAAAAATGCGTTGACGTTTCTATACCCTACACCTCAATTATCTGTTATGGGTAGGACGTAAAGTCATATGAACTTAGAAATACTAAAATATGGTTTCGTGTAACCAACTTTCATAAATATATATTTAATATAATTGGAATGCACAGTGGGGTCAGTATAGATTTTCGTTTTGAAAATAAACTTGTTATACCAACGTATATGTGAGATTTAAGCCCTTCAAAGTAATATTTTTAAGGGGCGTTGTATGGGACCGATTCTCGTATATGATTTTTGTTAAAATCACTTTTTATGCAAGAATTTTATGCTCTCAAAACCCCATTTCGGAAGGAAAATTTGTGTGAGGTCTCGGTGACATACAAAATCGTCCTTGGGTCAAAATAATGGCATGTGCCAAGTTTTGAATTTTGTTCCCAAGGTTTATATGGACAGTCAGCTAGAAGGACGGACATCGTTAAATCGACTCTGAATATGATTCTGAATCAGTACAGTATACTTAAAAGTGGTAGTAGCAATATGTTTCCTGTGCGTTACAAACATAAGAACTAACGCATTATTCTCCAATCACCTACGGTAGTGTAGGGTATAAAAATTCGGTTAAGACACGAGCGCTTGATCAATCATTTTTAGTTTCAGCTAACAAAATGATTAGTTTTCTGTAGCTTCTATTTCCTCAGGAGTTGCAGTGTTGATACTAACACCCTCTGATTATTACTACCAAGCGTTTCCGATCCTTAGCGCGATGACAAGCGTCCCCTAAAACCACTTAAAGCTCGTTTTGCCTAAAATCAATTCGAAAATATCTTGAGAATCTTTATATGAAACTTTGTGAAAAAAATCATTAGTTCTGAAGTTACAGAATTATTTAAAGAACCACTTGTAAAGACCACTCTTTATAACTCCTAATTTCTTTGGTGAACCTCGTAACTACCTTTTGAAAAGTTATATGTATAAAAAGGAAATACTTTTGGTAGCTGGTTAAAATCGTGCTCGATTTTCTTTTTTCGTTTTATGTTGTTATTTGAGTATCAAAAAGATTCAACACATGACACACATACACAAACAATTTTTTTTTTTCATTTTAACATTTATATGTATAAGTTGTATTACTATGCATGTATATGTATGCAACAAATACACATACATATAGAGTATATGAAAATGCAATCAAAAGTATACACTTGAAAATAAGTTTAAAATGTACAAACTGGACTTTAACATCTGTGTGAGTTGAATACGAATAAAAGAACAAAAAACAAGTTTGAATACTGTGGTCTGCTATGTCGAATCTTTAATACCCTACAATATTATCGATATAGAGAAAATGTGAAAACTACACAACATATTTTCTATCAAGTTCCAAAAATTCAAATAAATTTTCGGTTAAATCCCGGGGGACTGGCAACCTTATGCATAACGCATCATGCAAGAGTTACAGAGATATACGGTATCGTTTATTATATCATTATTCCTATATCCCTACCTGTATAAATCACTGTATGTGCCGCAGAAATTTCTTATTATTTTAAGGAGAATTTATTCCAGCTTTGTGAATCTTAATAAAACAATGCCGTACATTTTACACTTGCATAGTGTTCTAAAAGCGATATCTGTTTGTCGAATTTCATGATAATTGATTAAGCTAGTAGAATCTATCAGAAATAGGATTTTTATTTTTCCAGGATTTAAATAAAAATTTATCAGGACAATAATAAGTACAGGACAAATTTTAATTTGAGATCTGTCAAATGTTTTAGATCAGACGGAAGGACAGACAGATGGTTGTAGCTAAATCCAGACGGATTTTAATTTGATGCAATAATATTTCTTTTGTAGTATTTAAAGTTTCTTTGTGTTGGTGTATTATATTCTAAGCATTTTAGTTGTTCTATTCAGAGGCAGCTTCCGATGAGAATAATTACAATTGAAAATTTTTATAATCAAGTTTCAATGACCGAGATTTTCAATGCTCCAAAAATTCTAAAGACAGTTAGTTAAGTATTTATAATGGAGTGTCTATAGCTTCTGGACTATAGCCCATATTTTAAACTATATACGAATCTATACTTAAGAATTGAAAAAAATTTGAGGTACCTTCAGTTTTTTAATTATATCTCAGTCATTCACTGGATTTCAACAGCGAAATTCTCGAAAACTTTTCCTATAATTTGATACACATTGTATTTGGTAACCAACACACGGACAGACGGATGAACATGGCACAAAATCAATTTATTTTTGTTCATTACACTAAACCAAAAGTCGTGGAAAATATAAACGAAAAATTTTTATAGAAATTTAGCGGAAAAATTAAAGAAATTTTTTCAAATCTACTAACAAATTTAATTAAACAATTTTTTTACGAAAAGATTTTAAATTGAATAAAATTTTGTTCAAAAAATTAACGAAAAATTTATTATATTAACAAATATTTTGTTGAAAGCGGCTGTAACGCATCGTAAGTAAAATAACCCACAAATTTCTTAAATTCTACGTACAAAAGTGAACTTAATTTGAATAAAATTTTTATTAATTTAATTATTTTTTTCATCAAATCACCTCCGTCCTATTGATATTGCACTATTTTTAGTTATCGATAACTTTTTCTATGCTATTGAATTATTATCTAAAACTAGCTTTGTTGCACAAACATACTCCTCGGTCCTAGATCTCGAAAGAAATTTCACAAATTACAAATCGACGTGTATTAAAAAATTTTATGGAGAGCAAATTCTCACTGTAGTAGAACTTCATTTTTCGATGATTAATATTAGTTTTGTATGGGGGCTAATTTCCCCTGATTCTATCCGTCTTGCATTTGGTCCAGTAAAACAGTTCCATGAGGAAGTCATTGAAAATTCTCACTGTTAAAGTTATTAAGGTGCTCCTTTTCTTGGTCCCTAATATTTTATGTATTAATTTATTTCAATCATTTAACATAATTCTTTCTTCAATTCAACTGAAATTTCGTAAATTTAATTTAAATATGGTGTTCAAATTGAATAATATTCATCAATATATTTATTGTTGTCAATTTGAATAATGTATTATTAAACTGAATAAAATTTATTCAAATTAACTACATTTTTATTAACGAATTCAAATAGTCATATTGACAACTTTTTGTCAATTTGAAGTATTTACGAAAAATTAACGAAAATTTTCGTTATGATGAATAAAGGTTTTATTGACCGATATTTAATCTACTTTTCTTCAATTCTACACCCTTTTTTCGTTATTTACTACCTTTTTGGGTTCAGTGTAGGGATCCAGAATATATAGTTCTAGTAATTTTAAATGAAAGTTGTGGAAATCTCAAACACAAAGACAAATTTATATACACCCTTTGGAACTTGTCAGGTGGAGGGTATGAAAATAAGAGATTTAATTGATCTATTAAATTTTTTATAGTTGATTTCGATAACCGAGATTCATAAGTCAAGTTACAAAACAAGTAAACAAGTTTAAAAAGTTAAGTTCAGATTCCATAGCAAAAGCTATAGCTTTCTAAAGTCAAGTTTTTAAAGTTTAGTTTCAGTTTTAGAGCTTATTTAAAATCATGGACTTATCAATACCTGATATTAAATTGGAGTTCATACTAACGACCAATTGGAATAATCTTAGTTAAATAACTTTCAAATTGTTTACTTTCAAAGGACCTGCAGTGAAAGGTAAATGAAATTCGCTTTAATCCTCTAAAGTTAATTTTTTAAGCTTTTGACCTTTTTTTCTGCTGAAACAGTATCGCTCTTTGAGGTTTTTGCTTTTTTTAAATGCATTTGATGAATTTATTTTTTTTTTTTCATGTCCTGTCGAATATGACACTTGTTTGGAGTAAACAAGGTTTGAGTTAAAAAAACAGAAGGACACTTGTGTGTTTGAATTTGTTGTTATTTTTTTATTTTAACTTTTGAAAGAAAACAGAATTTTTTAAAGCAAGAAAATTATTAATAATAAACAAAGAGAAAGGAAAAGAATTAAAAAATGATTTCCTTTTTTTAATTGGAAAATTAAATTTCTTTAAGAAAAAAGAGAGCTCCATAAAAATCCTGTCATTCTTTTAGTAAATTCATAAAATTCAAGCTTGAATTAAAATCTCTTCTTTGAGAATAATATTCAAATAACAAAGTCCTTTTTTTCCCTTTTGTGATTGAAACTCCAAAAATTTAAACCATAATTCACTCAAAATGATATATGAAATTTGCTACGATCTCAGTAGCTGGAATTATTTTTAAAAAATGCTTTCCCACTTAAGATTAGCTTTTTATTAAAGTCTTTTTCCTTTTGCTATTTTTGTCATTTCCCTGAAGAGCATAAAATGGAGGGAAAAAATTGACTTTTCCTAGATGAAGACATCACCTTTAAAAGCTCATATTTCTTATAATCTTTGAAGCATAAAATACACATTTATACATATATTAAGACATGGTCATGCAAACTCACATACATACACACATATTTACACATATACATTTGTAGGTAATACAATTTATAAATTTCATCTCATAATTTACCGCTATCATACTTATTCATTCACATATACGCACGCATACATATGAACTCATACATGTGATTTTATAGGGAGAATACACATACACAGGTACACATAAAAATCACTAATAAACGTTTATATACGGTGGGCAATTGTGGAGAGTTATTGGAGTTATTTTTAATTAAATACTAAAATCATATTTTTCCATAGTTTTTATTGATGAGTTTTTGAGAAAAAAGTCAAGTTTCCGGTTTTTTCTTGTTATTTCCTACTAAGGAGCATAGAGCTTTATCCAAAATTCCCTGTTAATTTTTACGTTTATTCTTCAGTTTTGTTACAGTTTCCTTAATAACTTTTGCATTTTTAATTCCAGCTAAGGAAAACATTGCTCTGCTGTAGCTTAATTCTAGATATTATTAATTTGTAACTTTAATTGCCTAGAACAACGCCCTCTATATGTGATGTAGTGGTGGGTAACTATGCTAATTTTTCTTTCATTTTGAAGTGGAGGAGCAGCACTAATTACTTATTTGTTTACGTTCTCCATATTCTTTCATAATCAGGTAGGTCAGGCGACTCTCATATGTTATTTTCAAATTGTTGGAGGAGAGATTAGGGATGCCACATTTTTTATATTCAAAGCATTGACAATATTTTTTTGCTGTCGGATACGAACCTGCTTTGTTTAAAATACTTAATTGTAGACGAGAAATAAACTATCAACTAAGCCGTCCCCGCTTTTCTATAGCCTTTTTATATACTAAAATTTCCTGGGTCATGTGGCAAGTTTTGGCAGTTGAGTATTTAAAGGCAACATTCTGTAGAAAAATTTCAAAGCACATTGACATGTTTCTACAGATAAGTTTCTATGCTCCAGATTCCATAGTTGAGTTTTTGTAGCAATTTTTCCATTGTTGAAGTTAACCCATTTTCAGTTACAGAGATTTTTAGCAAAGTTTCTGAAAAGCTGAATTTCTGTAGTCAAGTTTCTAAAGTCACGTTTCTGTAGTAAAGTTCAAAGTTTATAGCCAAGTTTCTGAGTTAAGTATAGAATATAGTCAAGAGTTCCTATAGTCGAATTTCTGTAGTCTTGTTTCTGAAGTTCCTGTAGTTGAATTTTTGATGACAAATTTCTGTTGAAGAGTCTCTGAAGTCAAGTTTTTTTAGTCGAATTTCAATAATTGATTGTACGACGTCAAGTTTTGAAAGTCAAGATTTCGTAGGCGATTTTCTGTAGTCCAGTTCCTAAACTTAATTTTCTTTCTTTACATTTCGGATGTCAAGCTTTGTAGTCGAATTTTTGAAGTCAAGTTTCTGAAGTCAAGTTTTTGTAGTCGAGTTTCTTTAGTTGATTGTATGACGCCAAATTTTAGTAGTTGAGTTTCCGTAATCGATTTTCTCAAGTTTAGAAAGTGGACTCAATTTCCTGTAGTTCAATGTCTGATGTCAAGTTCTGTAATAAATATTAAAAAGTCTAATTTCTGTAGTTTTTGTAGCTGAGTTTCTTTTGAAGTTAAATTTTTTTAGTCTAGTTTCTGCTTTTTGAGTTTTGAAGTCGAATTTCTGTAGCCGATTGTATGTAACCGTAATCGATTTTCTTGTTTCGAAAATCAATTTTTAGATGTTAATTTCTGTAGTCGAGTTAGTGAAATCAAAATTGAGTGGTCAAATTTCTGAAGAAAGTTTCTTTTGGTAGAAATTTTTACATGAATTGAAAGTCGAATTTCTGAAGTCAAGTTTAATAGCAAATTTTATGTGATCAAAACTTTGATGTCATATTTCTTAGGTTCTGTTACCATTTCTGCACGGACGAGTATCTAAAGTTTCTTTAGTCAGGATTCTGAAATAAAGTTTTCCTAGTCGATTTTCTGAAGTCAAATTTTTGTAGTCGAGTTTCTGATTTCAAATTTTTATAGTAGATACGCTTGTTTAGTCGAGTGTACTTGGGTTCCTGTTTCCGTAGCTAACATTTTGAAGCCAAATTGCAGTGTTCAAAATTTTTAAGCCAAATTTCTGTAATCTAGTTCCATTCTGTTATCTAGTTTCATATGTCAAATTCCAGTTTAGATAATAGAAACTTTAAGTCGATTAACAAATTAAGTTTCTACAGTCAAGTGTTTGGACGCAAGCTTCTGAGGACGAGATTTTGGAGTCGTATTTCTTAACAAAAGTTTCTGTAAAATTCTACACCATAGAAGAGTCTTCAATTGAGTCTTAATCGAGTTGAGGCTTTACTTAAATAGAATCATGTTTATAGTTATAAATAAATTCGGGTTTATATTAAAAATTATAGTCAAGTTTATAGTTGAGATCATGAAAACAGTCCATAGTCAAGTCTACAGTTTAGACTAAAATGGTGTCGATTGCAAAGCTTATGGTTATGGCTATAGACTATTCCCTAACTAAGTTATAAATGGTTCTATAGCTAAGTTCATAATGGAGTCTATGAAAGGTCATACCTGCAGGCGAGATTGTAGTCGTTTGTGCTGTGTCTGTTGATCAGTCTGACCACATAGTTTATCTCCATTCCAGTTTTTATACATCCATATTGTCCCACTGTATCAAGCTATTAATACATCTCTGTTACTATAAACTCTGCAATGTATTGTGGATTTAACCATAGTTTTTTCCTCTATCTCTCCCTCTCTCTCTCTCTCTCTCTCTCTCCCTTGCAATAAAATGAAGAAAATATCCTAAGAGAATTGGTGAATGAGGTAAATCTGAACAGAGCAAAAAGCGAGAAGAATAAAACAATAGCAACAAAAGTAATGGCGTTAAATAAAAGTTAAATCTCATTTTTCATGGCATACCGTACATGTGGCACCAATTATGTCGACATTTATGAGTCGTGTTGGATCAAGTGCTCGTTTATCAATGTCATTGTTCGTGTAAAAGTGAAACAGAGAAAAACAAACAAAACACACTGCGAACAACAACAGCAACAAACACAACAGCATCGGTAGGAACGCAGTAAAGGTTTTGATTGCTGCGTGTGGCTTTGAGACTTCCATAAACTATACAAAAGACCAAAAAGCAACAGCAGCAACAACTATAACTACAACAACAACAAATGGCTATAAAACTATTTGTATTGTTGTATATGTAAAGTGTCATAATAATAAAAAAATTGCATGAAATTGTATAAATATTATTACACACACCGACAACAATTATTTGTTAAAGTTTATATGTTGAACAGAATCAGGACAACAATGTTCAGCTCCTCTTCTCCTGCTCCACATGATATGACTTTTGTAAACTTTTCTGTTGTAGTTGATTTTGCACCATCAACAAGGTCTTTGCAATAATGCGTTTGTATGTGTGTCCAAGAATTGTATAAAATTCAGTGTCTGGTTTTCTCTATGGAACAATTTGTTGTGATTGTATAAATGTCTCTCTCCCCTCTCTCTCTCTCTCTTACTCATTTTCTCTTGTATAAAGTTTATTGGGAATTTTTCATATTTCATAATATTTGGTGTTTGCATGTGTGTGCGTAATGGGCATATTGTTGAATATGACTAATTTATAAATATTATTAATAACTTCAGTACAATTGTATGTTGAAACATTTACCACTTGACCAGTTGTAGCCACATTCAACATCGAACATTCAACATAAAAATAATTGCAACAACAACAACAAGTGGCTGTTTGTATTTTGGCAACAAGAGTGCAATATTAATGCAATAATATTGTTGAAGTTATCGCTATTTAAAATAAAGAAAAATGTTATTATATTATTGGCATACAAATATATGAAATGGAATTTAAATAAAAAATGGAATAATTTAAACTGTGGAGCAAGTTGCAAGGGACTTATAAAAATTCTAAAGGCCTTATGTATCGCCTATTTCAAAAACTAAACTTAAGTTCCAACTATATTTTGGATAATTTTAAAGAAAATAGCAGTATCTGAGATTCTTTGCTTCAGCTACTTCATAATGTCGTGTGAGAGTCTAATTTAGTCCATACATACCATACATAGTTTTGCATATATAGTTTACTTCTTACTATTGCTAAAGCCCCGACTTATGTTAAGACTAATTTAGACTTTTTTTAGTTTAAATCCTGAATAAGGTACCCATACTTGATCTTTCATGTATGGTGTATGTCGGATTCTTAACGACTAAAACCATCTCCTTTGTCATTTAAAATTCCTGTGGAACTATACAAAGGGTCTTTGCATTGCAGAACTGGAAAGCCAAGTTTAGGCTATCAGTTACTTCTTCTGCCCTTTGTCGATCATACATAAAACGCGGACAATAGAACACGGTAATTTCGGGATCTTCGTTCTGAAAGTAGTGATTGTCTCCATTCTCTGTAGAGGTAGCTATTATATCCGCCATACCCTGATACCATATAGATGCGGCATAAAAGAATTAGGGTGGAAAATAATTTCCACTCCTGTTGGACAGGAAACTCTACATTTGACATCATGCGTTCATGAGCAGCTCTTACGTTGGATGCCGGCTTTTATATATTCAGCATAGAACTTTATATCTGTTCCCTTTCCTTCTATTGCCGTTCACGCTGTGTCCCCTACCATGACTATGGAATTTAGACTTTAGTCCCGACTATATTTTATACTATAGAACACAAAATTTCGACTATAGACCCAACTATATTTCAGACCTTCATTCCAACTATAGTTTTTATTACAGTCCCGACTATAATTTAGACTACAGTCTCTTCTATACTTAAGACTATAGTCACAATTGTGGATTAGACTATAGATTATACTATAGTCCGATCTATAGTTTAGACTATAGTCCTAAATACAGTTTAGACTATAGACCATACCGCCAGCAATAGTTTAAACTTTAGCAACGACTATAGCTTAAATTATAGACTTAGACCCGACTTTATTGTATGTTACAGTTCCTGCTGCGGTTTAGACTGAAGATCCAACTATAATTAAGACAAAAGTTCTGACTAGATTAACTTAGATTATAGTTATATAGTTAGATTATAGATTATTGTCCCAATTATAATTTAGTTTACTGTCTATAATTTCGATTATAGTTCGGACTACATACCTCTTCATATTTGACTACAGTTAAGAGTTTTAATATCGACTAAAAAGTAAAATAGTAAAATCATTTTAATATTTTTCCCATACAATATTTGCTCCTCTTGGTTCTTTATACAATTCAAAATTCATTTTAATATTCATTAGAGTTGTTCTTACAATCTGACTTTATTTTTTACATAATTCCATTATCTATTGTTTTGCACACTTTTGCTCTTTTTCTGCGATGCACAGTGATTCATTTCGTAGACATAAAATACTAAATTTTTCCGAATGTGCTGAAATTTGGTTAATTAATTATCAATATTGAAAAATATTACTCCGTAAAATGTATTAGTTATGATCGACTCCTCCAGAGGGCGCAAAAAGCATTTTATGTTGGAAAAATTTAGTTTAAAAATACTACATTCATACTTTTGTTTCTTTTTTTCGGAGTATTTTTAATGAGAACCATAGAGAAAAAATCCAAAAATAACGATATTTTCACATTTAATGAAATTTTCCAAAACAGGCGAATATTAATCTTAAACAATAATTGAAAACGTATACTTTTTTAATTTTTATTTTGCTTAAGCATATTTATAGATAAGTAACCAAAAGAGTACAGCTGACAATTTTTTGGTTTAATTTGAGAAAATTTGAAATTTTTGCTACATTTTCTCACAAATGTCACAAAAAACGGAATATGTGACATGACAAAAAGGCAAAATTTGTATTTAATTTTTTATTTTCTTAATTTCACATACATATAGATTAATAATTAAAAGAGAACAGCTCCCAGTTTTTTGTGAAATTTGAAACAAATTTTTTCAAAACTTGTTTTTTGTTTTTGTCTTAATTATTCCCAAGATGCAAGATTTCAAAACTCTAGGAAAAATTCCCTTTTTAGCCCATTTTTTGTATGTGATCGAATCACTGTGTTATGCTCTAGTTAATAATATTTTCAACTATTTTTTAATCCATATTTTCTTTTTTACATTTACTTCATTATATTTTTTCTTTGGCCCATTTATCAGGAAATTTTACTATCACTTCATTAACTCAAAAAAAGCACAATGCCAAAAGAAAAAAGGGAGATCATAAGAAAAACTATAAAAATCATTAACAAAAGAAAATAAACTTTTTTCTTTCTCTCTCTCTCTCATAATTCCAAAACTATAAAGTAAAAGGAATGGAAAAAAGAGAAAATCACTAGAATGATACAATTTCGAAACAATAAGAGTGTATTATATACATAATTATGAAAGTTATCATAATTACCTATTGTTCAGTTAGTTAATACTAACATAATAATAATAACGCCAACTCTACTTGCAAAATATTAAAAATGAACTTAAATGAAAAGATGGAAAGAAACAAAAAACTTGACTTTGTTATTGTTGTTGTTGTTGTTGCTGCTGAATGACCAAGTAGTAATTAGCCAACTTTTGCACATTATTATACTCGTGTATCAGATTCAGTTCAGAACTGAAGATAAATAATAAATATTTTATATACAAAAGTTAATAATAACTTAAATATGCGAGTGTATGAAATCATAATTTTCATGATAACTTTTTTTTGTTTGTTTTCTTTTGTGTGTAAATTATGCGAGAAGTAATCGTAAAATTATTGTTCTTTTTGTGAAAGGAAAGAATTAAATATATATTTTTGAAGTTTGATTATATATTCGTTATAGATTTTGGGTATAAGCAAATTAGATGGGAAATTGGTTTTTGTGATAAAACTGAATGATGAAAAAAAGTGCATACTAAAATTAACAATTTTTTCCAGTGAAACCCAACTTGGTCCTACAGAAAGTTGGCTAAGCAAACTGTTTCGAACTTATAAAACAGTATCGAGAAATTTTGCCATTTAATAGAAAAGCTGGTACAGGTAGAGGGCATGGTCCACATGATGTTTCTAAAACCAGATAATAGAAAGTAATTTTAAATAAACTTCCAACAAATCCGGTTAGAAAGCTGCCCGGTTAGCTTAGTGCTTGGACAATTTGGTATGAAATGTTATAGCAATTGCTGGTTTAAAAATATACAAGATTCAAAAGATCCTGTTAGGAATGCTGCTTATAACTTAGAGCCCAAGAACAAAGTTCGATAGTTGAAGATTTCTAAAAAAATATTCTTAATATTCTGCATAATGGATGACGAACAGTATATTCTGGCAGAATTTTCGCAACTACCTGGTCAAAAATTTAATGTTGATGATGCTCGAGGGAATGTTGATGAAACGTTTAGAACCCAACAAACATTTTTGGTATGGCAAGCAATGTACAGTAAAAAAGCTGATATTTTAACGGGCCCAATTAATATCAAAATTGACATTAAGGGATGTTTACAAAAAAAGGCTGATTCCATTCATAAGACTTCGTAATGTGTCCACTTATTTTTGGCCTCTTTTGCCATTCTGTCACTATAATTTAGATGTCCTTGAGTAATACAATAACAATAATATGGTATTTGTACCAAGAGGCAAATTCTCCTAACTGCTAAGAGCTGATGACAGTGGAAGAATATTGAGCTCTTGTTTAGAGAGTATTGAAGATCCTAAAAAGAATGTCCATGTCCAGAAAGCTCTGTAAAAACGTTAATGAAATGGTTTCCGAAAAAGATTCAAAATAGAAGGTTCCCTAATAATCTTGACATTTATCAGACCATTTTATATTAACTTTATTATTCTTTGTGTAGCGCTAAGAAGAAATCATTTTCTTGCATCAAGTAAAATTTTGAGTCGTCTTAGCTATATCCGCCTGTCTGTCTGTTGTTGACATACTCACATCCACAATAACTGACAGAGCTCATTTTTGAGCTGAATACTTGTAATAGTTCTGAGAAGTTTCCTATATAAAATCTGTAAAATCGGTACGGTATACGAAAAGATACTTCGCTTAAAGAAGTACAATCGAAGAATTTTCATAGAATTTTCAATTATAATTGAAGAGATTAGAACAACATTTTGTCATAAAATTTAATTGTATGTAACATTCCAAAAATTAATTAAAATCGGTTCAGTGGAAAATAGTTATAACCGAAAGTGTAACCATTTTTATGACTCATTTGGGTTTCTTTGTTATATGCGTTTGACAGTGTATGTGTGAGTGTGTGTAGGTTAACTATATAACGTATTTTTTTCATACGCATTAGAGGTGGAGGGTATTGAAGATTCGACATAAAAAAAATTAACATTCTTACTTATTTCTACTTAAAATTCAATTTAAGTTTTATAAACTCTTAGGCGTATACTTCATATAGGTTTTATACACCTAAATATTAATCATACGTCATTTACATAAATTCTTATCTAGAAAATCAAATCAATTCTAATCTCATTTCAGCTAAAGATTTCTCTGCAAATTAATTGCAAAAATCATTTTACCCAATTACCTTCACAATTTCTCTAAAGTGTGTGGTTTTCCTCTTAAAGAAAATCTAATCTTACATTTTCCTACAAAAAAAAAAAACTAATAAAATTATCTAATTTCTAGTTTTATTAAATAAAAACAACAGCAACAACATAATTTTACACTTCTAAAACAAACAAATACTAATTCTATGGCAGAGTTTATATTCTTAAGAAAATATTTCATAAAATCTTTTGAAATCTAAATAAACAAAACATATGAAACTTTGTAACTTTATGTTATGTTTACAGGTAAAATTAGTTAACTAACAACAACAAAAACAACAACTAAGACAACAACAATAACAGCAACAACCAACAGCAAAATATGTAAAACATATTTATTTTCAAAAACATTTAAGTTTATTTTTTAAAACAATCTTCTTTATTACACCCTACACCACCTAAGGTTGTTGAGGTATTATGCATTTGTGCACATCTTTAGATATACCGTTCGACTCAGGATCACTTTTTGAGTAGATTTTACGATGTCCGTTCATCGGTTTGGCCAACTGGCAGGCTGGATGGTTGTCTGGTTGGCTGCATATGTAAACCTTGTGAACAAAATGCAGGTCGCAGTTTTAAAGATATCTTAATCAATTTTGGCATGTGTCATTATTTTATCCCTAGAACTGTGACTGTTTAAATTGGTGATATATATGTCCCTCCCAGAGTGGTAATTTAGGGTCACAAAAGTCCTAAATATAAACCGATCTTAATGAAATTTGGCAGAAGTATGTTTTATGACATTATAAAACGATGTCATAGATCCCATGCAACTCGCTTTCAAATATTGCTTGGAAGGGCTTAAATCTCACCTATATGTTGGTATTGAAGTTAGAATTGGTCGAAGCGCGAAATTTTACGAGGGTCGGTCAGAATTTCCCAGGTATCGCCCAAAGAATTAATGTCACATTCATGTTAGAGTCAGTATATCACAATGTACTCTTAAGCATAAATTGAAAAAAAATATACGAGGGTGATCCCTTAATTTAAGTAGCTGTCACTTATAACCAACAATGTGGTGTAGAGCATCAGATAGTCAGGCTTGACTTGACTGACTATAACTTCTAATTTGTTTTTTTATAAAATCTTCTTCATCTCTTAGGAAAATATTTGCTACTGATGTTCTTTTTTTGTTTTTGTTATTGTATAACAGAAGTTGGTGTTGTTGTTGCTGCTGCTGGAAGTAACCATGGTTACCATTAATCTAAAACCTAAAATATGTAAAGTGTTGAAAATTTCTTTAGTTTACACTTTTGTATGAGATATAAATAAGGAATTTATACTTACACATAAATATATACATTTATACATTTATACATGTGTTTGTTTAAGTATATGTGTACATGTATAAGTATTTTACTTAAGTAATAAGAGGTTTCCTGTGTTACCCAATCTTATAAGATTGTACCAGTGTATGCGTGTGTGTTTATGCATATTGTGTGCACTTTGGGTTTGTTTATAGGGGTGTGTTTGTGTGTATGATGTGTGTGTATCTTTCACTGTTTGTCGTTTGGATGCATTTTGCACTCTTCACGGTTTTTTGGTTTAGCTTAAGTTTGGAGTAGAATAGCATTTTATCGACAAACTTAAGTATACATTTTAGCTAAACAAATATGTACAAGTAAAGTAGAAAGTTTTAGTTTAAACAAAGATAATAACAAAATTACACTGACGATAAAAACTGGCAGAGAAAATTTTAATTTCATTAAAAAAAATATATTGAAAAATATTTGATTTTTTATGAAAAATTTAAAATTAAAAAAAAATTGAATTAAATATTTATTTAATTTAACTTTTTACTAAAAATTGCATTTTTAGCAAAAAAAAAATTTTATTTATTTTTTTTTTTTTTTTTTTGGAAAGTTAAAATTTTTTTAGACACACATTTTTTCTTTTATGACAAATTGAGTTTCATTAAAAATATTTATTTTATAGTAAAAATTATGAAGTTTTTAATAAAAAGTATAATTTTTAGCGAAAAATTAATTTGTTGATGAAAAATTAAATTTTTAAGTGAAAAATTTAATTTTAAGTGAAAATTTGAATTTTTAGTGAAAATTTGCATTTTTAGTGAAAATTAGCATTTTTAGTGAAAATTTGAATTTTTAGTGAAAATTTGCATTTTTATTGAAAATTTGCATTTTTAGTGAAAATTTGCATTTTTAGTGAAAATTTGCATTTTTAGTGAAAATTTGCATTTTTAGTGAAAATTTGCATTTTTGGTGAAAAAAAAATTTGCATTTTTAGTGAAAATTTGAATTTTTAGTGAAAATTTGAATTTTTAGTGAAAATTTGAATTTTTAGTGAAAATTTGAATTTTTAGTGAAAATTTGAATTTTTAGTGAAAATTTGCATTTTTAGTGAAAATTTGCATTTTTAGTGAAAATTTGCATTTTTAGTGAAAATTTGCATTTTTAGTGAAAATTTGCATTTTTAGTGAAAATTTGCATTTTTAGTGAAAATTTGCATTTTTAGTGAAAATTTGCATTTTTAGTGAAAATTTGCATTTTTAGTGAAAATTTGCATTTTTAGTGAAAATTTGCATTTTTAGTGAAAATTTGAATTTTTAGTGAAAATTTGCATTTTTAGTGAAAATTTGAATTTTTAGTGAAAATTTGCATTTTTAGTGAAAATTTGCATTTTTAGTGAAAATTTGAATTTTTGGTTCATAAGATGTTCTATAATTAATATTTGCTTTGAAAGGGAGTATCCCACCCCCTGGTTCTATCGGAATTTTTTCATACATACATACTTTCATACACACACATACACACACACACACACACATACATACATACATACATGCATACATACAGATAGATTTTTTTAAATGAATTATTTTCAGAAAAAAATAATTTTATTGAAAATTTGTAAATTTAGCTTTTCTCTCAGTGTTTACTTGTTCCTCAAATAACTTCATTTATATCCTTCCCCCCTCTTTTTTCCAAAGCAGCGTCTTTTTGCTACAAGTGAAACTTAAACCAAAATTACCACAATAATAAAATTCTTAAATTATTATTCGCACTTGTAAAATTAGTTAAGATGTTTATATTTAATATTTAGTTAACATAAAATAATATTTGTTTTAGCAACAATTTACCAACCAGAGACTGCAGTCGTAAATACTTTAACTCTCAAATAAGAGTCCTCGCAAAAGATTATTTATCATATTTAAGAATTTAGCATTTGAAGTTAAATCAAAATGCGAGACTTAATGATAACGAGAATAAATAAATAAAATTTATATTTGAAAATCATAAATTCCAGAGAAAGACTTTAATTAATGAAAACCATTTAATGTTGTGGTTGGCATTTTTAAAAGAACTTTATTGGAATTTAATTAAATTCTTGTTTAAATTTTAAGAATTTCATAAAACAAAATTTCTTATAAAATGAATGAAGAGACTCTTAAATGTGTCCAATTTTTATCCAAGAGGAATTAAAGTCATTATGAACATAATTGACATAATTTGATGGCATGAAAATAACTTGACAAAAATTAATTAATTTATTAATTAATTTAATAACAATTCGAACATTTTGAATTGCTCTACAGGTGGCATGTTTTTACATAGAACGAGGGTGGCTTTGAAACTAGCTGGAAGTTCTCAAAATAATATTTTTTTTATTTCATAATTATAATCTTCTTGTTTCAACTTTTTGCTCTCTTCTTTCCTTTTCTTCGTTTTAATAACAAAATAATGTCATTGTCCATAAATGACATAAATATCATAAACAACGAACAAATAATAATAAAAAACCTTTAAGAATCATTGTGTAGGGCTTAATTTGTTAGTCACTCTGTCTGTTTGTCGTCTTATGGCATTTTATTCCATTTTTTTCTTCTTCTTTTTCAGCTTGTCTTTGTGTTTCGGTTCATTGAATTATAAACGGCTCATTTGATTTTATTTCTTTATGTTCTTTTCGGAGAATGTTTGATGAACCCGTTACAACAACAAACAATGTAAACAATTTACGTGTATGATGATGATGAAGTTATTGTTGTTGCTGTTGCTTTATGAACGTATGCCTTTAGGCCTATTTTTTGTGTTCTTTTGTCCTCCCTGCTTTTAAAGATTTGTAGTACCAAAAGTGTTGCTTCGAGGAGAGATGTTTAAAGGAGTAAAAACTTATAAATTATTTAATGAAATTTTAGGTACATGAACCAGATATGTTTATCATTTAGGAAGGACTAATTAAAATGGTCAGTAGGTTTTTATATAGGGAGATGTTACCCCTCGTGCCCTGTTTTTAGTTTACAATTATGTTCTCTCAAATCACTATTCAATTTCGTTCCTAAGTGCGATATCCCTCTCCGATGCTTTATTAAAAAATTTTAAAGTGCAATTTCCATTTAAGGAAATATCAGCTTTATGGGATTTTAAATCATTCCTTCTTGGCGTTTAAATGGAATGACAAAGTTATTATTCCCATCACACTTGTGGTATTGAAGACTATAAAAGTTTGACTTTTTTCCATTGAAAAGTAGTTGGTCGGAAATTACTTTTTTCAAAGTTTCAACTTCAGTTACAATATAACCTTGACCAGATAAGGGCTTGTACTCAAAAAATAAATCATTTTGGAACCACTGTGGATACATGTAAATATCCCTCAAATATGATGACTGCACTTTAATCGTATTTCTTGACATGGATGGATCCTCTTATCCCTAAATTAGTTAGACATGACACCAAGTCATATCGAACTGTACTGTAATTCTAGAAGTGGTCTTAATGTCAAGCAATTTAAAACCGATTTGATAGCATTTCCTAGAAGGGAGTAAATACAAAAATTCATATTAACCATCGTCAGAGAATGTTCCTTACACTCTTAGATATTTCGGCGCCGTACTGTAACATCTAAAGCCATAACGTCAATGAATAAATCCCATAAATTTTAATTTGATATAAAGCGGTGGTCGAACATTTAGTATGGTGGAAAATGATGATGGACATTTCATTAAATCAATCCAAAATTTAATCAGTTCTCTGTAGCATGCGTTACCCATATTTACTCTTCTGAACTGAATCTCTGTAAAGTACTTAAGCATTCCAACACTTCTTTGTACAAGGAACTTTGGAAATTCTCTAGAAAACTTGAAAAGGTACGAAGCTAAATAGTTCTAGACAAATTTATGCAAAAGACCAAAATACATGATGAAATTTTAAATAAAAGAATTATGAATCTTTTTAAATAATTTTACAGTTTTTTTATAGAAAATTTCTCAGCTCTCCAAAGGTCATATAATATAGTTTAATAGACTGAGGTTTTATATTGGGATTCCTTTCGTAAAAAATACAAAAACCTCACTTTGTTCTTCCACCATAAATGATTGACCTTGAAATTTCAAGTGTTACGAGAAGAAGGTATCGTCTGATATCATATAAATATTCTTGCATCAAATAAAAATCTCAGTCGATATCAGTCTGTTTGTAAAACTGCCTTTTCGAAAAGCTCTCACTCTTAGCATAACAAACAAAAGTCATACAACGAAAAAATTTAAGACCGAGATATGAGAAAAAAAGTTAAACAAAATTAAACCGCAAAATGCAGCTGTACATATCAAAACTCTTCAAAATCGGATCAATAAATAAATCATAATCTCTAAAATGGAAAATTTTGAAACACCCTGAATTCAGTGAGTCATTTTGGTTGTCATTTTAAAGATAAAAATTTGATTTTTCTGTGATCATTTTTCATTTCATTTATTATTCATTAGATTACAAGCCCTTAGGCCTACTTAATCTAGGATAACATTGGCTATAATATTTATACATATTGGTAAAGAAAGAAATTAATTGTATAAAATTAAATTAATATATAAAAAATCAAATACTTGATAGTTACAACAAAGACTATCAATTAAATTTACCCCCCAACTTTGCACAAAATATTGAAGTCGAAAATTAATGGTTTTATGTTATAATACTCAGTATTAGCAATCATATGTAACAGCAACATTCAAAATTTATTTATAGGTGATGTTATAATATATTCTTAAAGACCGTAATTGATTTATGAAAATTTCGCTCTTCGTAAGGAATGTAATTGTTCCAAATACGAGAAATTCGTACAACAAACGACCTAGACATATAAAGAGAATAATGTCTTGGACAAATTATGATATTGCTCCTTGAAGAAATACCAAACTGAAATTTTTCTTTTAAGTGGGTGGGCTTGCCATATTTCATGACACTATAGAATTTAAGTAATATACGCCTTTTAATAAAACTTTTAAAATCAGTACCTAAAATCTCAATAACCTGTGCTGAAACATGTTCTCTATAGCCAATATTATACACAAATCGAACCAGACGATTAAAGCACAAATGTAGTTTACTAATGTACTGTTCAGATGTACCAGAAAAAATTTCAAGGCCATATAGGAGTATTGGTAAGCACAGAGACAATGCAACTCTTTTCTTAACATTAAATGATCCGAGGCAGTATAGTTTTCTCAGTACAAAAGACAATTTTGATATAACATAGTTAATGTGAAAATGAAAATTCAATTTAACATCTAAAAATATGCCTAGCGATTTGTGATGAGATACAAAAACAACAGCTTCATCCATTATACGTATGACAGGGAAATTAGTCGTATTAGAGAAAAACATAGCTTTTGACTTTGAAGGATTTAAACTCATGTAATTATTTTCACACCATTCCACAACATGGATCAAGTCGCTATTAACATTATTCTCAAAATGTGTAAGACCAATACCTGTATCAACAGCCAAGAGCTGAATATCATTATATGATCTAAACGTCATATAAAGCCCCTTCCCGAAAGTAGGTTTTAAGCTTATAAAACTCTTAAATACATAACTATTTTAATGATATTCGGTACAGTTATTATTCTTCTATAAGTCCCATATAAAGAACACTACCAGATTTATTAATTGTGTGTCTTAAATGTAAGTGGTGGAGGATATAAAAGATTCGGCACAAAGGAACAGCATTTTATTTATTTTAAACATTATAACATAATGTGTCCAAGTATATTTGGTCTGACTTTGTAAAAATTATAATAAAACTCTGAAGTGGTTAAAGTAATGAATTGTTTGTGGCAGATTCTGAAAATTATTCAGACTTAAGACTTACAGAGAGACACTGTGAAAGATATCTGAAGGATTATAAGAAAATGTTCACATGTCCTCCAATAAAGTCTGGAACCAAAAATGTTATATTCCTAAAGAATCTGCAAATATAGTATTAATTTAATAAAATGGGAATTCATGATCTTTTTCTAAACTCTTTTTAATTTATTGACTTCTGTATGACTAGAAATAATCTTTCCCCTAAAAATTTCATACATTCAAACCTCTGCCTTGTAAAACATATATTGACTTTTAAACAAACATACCAGACTCACTCTCTTTCTTTTACCCCTTCTCAAATCTGAAACTTTCTCCTTCATTACCTCTTACACTCACTTAAATTTTGGCAATACGGTGCGGAAGTGTCGTTTTCAACGTTCAACAATCATTTTTCAATAAACAAACAATTTGAAGGCTGGAGTTTGTCTTAAAGAAAAACAAAAGATATTTTAACTTTTGGAAAATTCCTAAAGAAAAAATAACAGACAAACTTCTCTTGAAAATCTCAAGAAGTCAGTTTTTTGGAAAAACAGGAAAACAATCTGCTTTTTCTATCCAAAAGGCAGTAAAATTATGAAAAAGAAGTTTAAATTTATGGCTTGTTGAGCCTTTTATACTTAAGGGTTATGATAACTTCCACTACACCACAAATACCTAACGTGGAGACACACACACACACACATATTTATGAGACTTATACACTTTACCAGTCTAATATCTGTGAGTGGCTGTGTGTGTGTTGTTTGTTTGTTAAACAGGACTATAAGATGAGATTTTCTCTTTTTTATTTTTTGTTGTTATTTACGGATATTTAAAGTTTGTCAACTTTATTTCAAGATTGCGATGTCCTTGTTTACGATAAGAGGGTTGGAGGGGAAGAGAGGAATTTCGTTTCATAGAAATTTTCCTATTTTTTCTTTGTTATTCAATATTTATCTAAACGATTAGAAAGAATTCTTTTTTCAGAACTTTTTTGTTATTGAATATTTTTGTTTTTTTTTGTGTTATTTAACAAGATTTGTTGATTTGTCAAAAAATAAAGTATTTTTTGCTTTTCAACTGAAATAATAATCTGAGATGACCTTGACAAAGAAAATTTTATTTTAATTTAAATTCTTTTTTCTTTTTCTTTAACTTAACAAATTAACCGGAATTTTATAAAATTGTTGTGTTAAGCGGAAAATAAACTCTTCTTTTATTAAGGTGAAATTTTACGGAAGTCTTAGAAATTAAGAATGAAAACTAAATTAAATAAGGAAATTCCAAAGAAAAAGCTTAATATTTGACTTCAATTCTAATAAAAATAAGTTTAATGTGCGATCACATTTCAACAAATTCAGTAAGTTAAGAAAGGAAATAAATCAGCAAGAATTAAGTTCTATTCCAGCAAATACTGAGATTTTAGGGTTAAATAAGTTTTTTTGAAATATTTTATTTTTCTTAAATAAAATATTTCAAAATTTCAAATGTATATTTGAAAATAACGTGTTTTTGACTAAAAGCTAAATATGCGATCATTATTTCACTAATGAAAAATGTGATATACTGAAAAAGTCTAAATCTCATTATAACATTCATTTTCGTCAAACATAAATTTACATTAAGATTACTTTTGCATTAATACAAAAATCTATTTTTAAAGTTACTTAAAAAATTAAAACTCCAAAAATTATGCATTTTTAGGCATAAGAAGTGTAATTTGTGATCACCTTCAAAAAGCTCTAAAATTCCATGTTTAAGCTTAAAACCTCAAAAAAAACTTTAATAACTCAAAAAATACTGCAATTTTTGTCAAAATAAATTTAATCTGTGATCATTTAATTATAACGCTTTAAAGATTTTTTTGCTTACCTTCACTTTCTTTCTAAAATTTTCACTTTGAAGCTTAAAACGTCAAAAAAAAGCTTTAATAAATCATTAAATATTGCAGCTGTATGTAATTTGTGATAACTCCTTCAATGATGGTTTTTTTTGCCAAAATAAGATAAATAATTTTCATAAAATTAAATCTAAATTTCATTTTATTTGAGCAATTTGGTCAAAATAAGGTTAACCTGTGATTATTTTTCAAAAATGATTTTGAAATTAATTTTGTTTATAAATTTCAATTTAGAGTTCAGAACGTTATAATCCAGTTTATTTCACGTTTTTGGCTAAAATAAGTATAATCTGATATTATTATTTTTTTTTTTCAAAAAGACAAAAATTAAAATTTAATGTTGAAAAATTTTTAAATAAAGAAATAATGCATTTTCTGCCAAAATAAGCTTAAAATGTGATTAATTTTTTCTAACACTTTTAGTGCTGAAAACGTCAAAAACTTATAATAATTCAGAAAATATCACATTTGTTGGTAAAAATTATTTTTTACCAACAAAAAAAAAGAAAAATTTTTGAAAAATTCAAAAATCAATCAATAAAAATCGAAAGATAAAAAAGTACATAATTTTGATCAAAATAAACTTAATATGTGATAATTTAAAAAAAAAAAAACGCTAAAAATCTTCATAATTTATAAATTACCGCAATTTTTGCCAAAACGGGGTTATTGTGTGATTATTTTTGAAAAATGCTTTAAATGTTAATTAAAACTTGAAACGTCTATGGCTTAGTAAATATTGAGTTTTGGCTTAATTTCGCAAAAACTTTGAAAATTAAATCACAAAATTGAAAACCTTCATAACTTAGTAAATACTGTGTTTTTGGTCAAAATAAGTTTAATCTGTGATAATTTTTGAAAACATTCAAAGCTAAAAATTTTAATAACTCGGAAATAACATAAGTAAATAAATGAGCTCAATTTCAAAAGAATTTGTCATTGTTTACTAGTTTTATAAGTCCAAAATTGTTTTCCGGGAAGATATGGACCGAGATCAGCCAAATTAAATAACACATATTAAAGATAGTTAGAAAAATAATTGTTGCGAATTTGAGTACAATTGGTGCAAATGTAAAAGTTTTCTAAGCACAACCCCGTTTTCCGAAAATGGGAGTTATATGGAAATTATAGCAAAATATGAACCGATATTCATAAAATTTAAAATAAATATTCTAAACAGGAAATTAATTGTGTTTTAAGAGTTTTATAATCTATAAACCATATTTCGGAATCGGGACTTATATATGAGCTACAACAAATAATAGTCCCGGCATAATTTAGTTTCTTTCGGTTTATTTTTCTATTGATCCGATATTAATGACTTTTTGTACGATGATGAAAAATATATAACTGTTTAATGTAGTTTAATTTTCGTTTAAATTTAGTTGCCTTTTGTTGAAAAAATTAGAGAAGTTCATTTTCGAAATTTTGAGAATGTCTCAGATATCGGTCTATATGGTTTTTAATCAATAAACCGATATAGCTGGTTTTAAATGGGAAACTGCTTAGGACTACAGTAAACAATGCGGTCAAATTTCATTAAAATCGGATAATTATTCTCCGATTATAATATAATATAATATAATATAATATAATATAATATAATATAATATAATATAATATAATATAATATAATATAATATAATATAATATAATATAATATAATATAATATAATATAATATAATATAATATAATATAATATAATATAATATAATATAATATAATATAATATAATATAATATAATATAATATAATATAATATAATATAATATAATATAATATAATATAATATAATATAATATAATATAATATAATATAATATAATATAATATAATATAATATAATATAATATAATATAATATAATATAATATAATATAATATAATATAATATAATATAATATAATATAATATAATATAATATAATATAATATAATATAATATAATATAATAATATAATATAATATAATATAATATAATATAAAATGTATAATTTTAGATGATTCCTTCTTAGCGTTACACACAAAATGACAAAGTTAGAAAAACCTAATTAAGCTTAATCTTTGATAAATCCGGGAATAGCTCAAAATTCATTATTTACAGCAAAAAACCATTTATAACTCTCTACAAAAGCATTTTAAATCCAAATAAGGTTAAAGCGACAGCATTCACTGTGACCAAATGCTGTGAAAAGACAAATGGCGAAAAATCATATTTTTTTGCAAAAATTAACTTAATCGAAATTTTTAAAAACATGGATTTGAGTTCATTTCCTAAATAAGAGTTCAAGGTTTTCCATTAACATTTTCCCCCTTTAATTTACTTAAAATTTGACGTCATTTATTTAAGTGGAAATAAAATCTCTTATGTTGAAAGAAAAATTGTGGGAGTTTCAATCTTTATTCTTTTTTCAACAGAATTTTAAAATAACATTTTTTTTAAATTTCATTAAATATTTATAAAAAATATAAATAAAAATTCTGAAGAATAAAGAAATGTTTTTTTGATTTAAGAAAAATATTTTTCTAAAAAATTTATTCTCTTTTACCTTTTTTTTCTGTCGCACCTGAAGGCAAAATAAACTGAAGAGAAAAAAATATTTATGAAAAATAAGTAAGAAGTTAAAGTAGGTCAAGTCCGACTTTTAAATACCCTACATAATATTGATGGTTATAAGTGTTAGGTACCAAATATTAGTGAACCACCCTCGTATTAAATTATTTTCTTAATTTATTCAGTATATTATAATGGAATTAATATTCATGCGGGATTAGTGCGTTATAAAAGGATTTTTTTCTGTGAGACCTGAAAGAAATTATGGATCGACCCTCGTAAAATTTCGCACAACGATTTTTTTGACCGATTCTTATTACAATACCAACGTATATGTGAGATTTAAGCTCTTCAAAGTGATTTTAGTAAAGGTGCTTGTATGGGACCTATGGGAAGAAACGGATCGAACCTCGTATAACATGAGTTATCGTTTTAAAATATCATGACTTATTTTTGCAAAATATTTTTTAAAATAGCTTTCCTTTTTTTAGCTTAAATCCTCATTTCCAGAGGACATTTGTATGGGAGGAACCTAAAAATATTGGACCGAAGATGGCCAATTTCGATAGGCTTCGTTCTTGGGCCAAAATAATAATATGAACCAAATTTAGTCAAAATATATCAAAAATTACGACTTGTAAAGTGTTCACAACGTTAACAGACGGACAGTAAGACGAACGGAGGGACAGACGGACATTGTAAAATCAAAAAGTGATTGTGAGTCGAAAGAATACTGAGATGTAATAACATATTTTCTGCAAGTTACAAACATCAACACAAACGCATAATAACTCGAACCACCTACAGCAGGGTAGAGTATAAATAGAAATGATTAAAATACAAAAAAAGAGAATAGAATTCGGACCAAATAAGAGCACAACATGGTTAAATGTATCTTATGAAAGTATAAATAAAATATATTTTTGCCTTTTTTCCGAAATGCACACAAATCTAATGTTGACTTTGAGAAATCTAAACACTTCGAGACTTAAATGTCAGAAATATTTCATAACAAATAAAGAGAGTAGAAAAGAAGGGAAACGGAAATCAACTAACACCCACTTAGTAAATTATATATATGTTCATCTTCTTCTTCAATCATCCATACATCCCTCCATCCTTCCATTCAGACTTACATACATCCACATTCACAGATTTATTTATTCACTCAGTTATCCTTCCTTCCTGCCTTTTTTAACTTTCATTTAGTCATTCAAGCGTTTTATTTGTTTTTTTTTTTCTCTCTTTTTGTTGCAGTAAAACATAAAAAAAAGGTAAGAAAATTATTCCAGGAAATCAAGAAAAACAAAGTGAAAAAATGTTGAAAATGTGAAATCTTAAGATTTCTGACAAAAATTATTGTTTTTAAAAGTAAGAAATAATAATTTTGTAAAATGATGAAAATATTTGCTTTAGGAAATAATAATGAAAATGGACGTAAAACTCAGATCTTTTTTTTAATTTGTCAACATTTTCTCTTTTTATAAATTTTTAAATAAATTTATTCAGTTTAGGAGCAAAACGATTTTTTTATAATTCTTATGAAAAATCACACATGAAAATTGTTGTAACAAAAAGAGTTTTCAAATTGATTACAAATGAAATTTAATTTTATGAATTATAGTCATTTTTAAGCTTAACTAATGTTTTTTGAAATTTTGTATGAATCAAATTATGTTTCCAAAATTACAAGCCCGATTATTAAATATCCTTCTATTAATGGTAGCTACAAAGGCGTTATGAACGACCCTCGTAAAAATTTATTTCCTAATTTATGCTTAAGAGGTTAGTTTCTTATGGTAGTATCCTTTTTGTGGGATTGGTCATTATACAAGGACTTTTTCTGGATACGGGAGGAAATTATGGACTTAACCTCGTAAAATTTCACACATTGAAATTATAATTTTAGAATATTGGAAGAATTAACATCGCTTTATATTCAGGATATATATGACCGAGAGGTACATTTGTATGAAAGGTAGGTGAAGTAATGGACCTATAATCATCAATTTCAATAAGCATCGCCTCTTGGTCAAAATATCAACGCGTGCAAAATGAATTTCACTCAGAAGGTTTGCATGGTCAGCCTATTATCCAGACAAATGGACGGACATCGTTAAATCGACTAAGAAAGTGATTCAAAAACTTTAAATACTTAATTCTGCGATTTCTTCATCTACAACAAAAATATATATGTTTTTTGTTCTCTAATAAATACCACATTTTTGTCAAAATAAGACTAAAATGGGATAAATTTTTAAAAAATTTAAACATTTACTCTTAACGTAAAAATTTTTATTTCTCAGTATATAATAAGTTCTTAGCGAAAATAAGCAAAATCTGTGGTCTTCACACTTCACTTCATAATTTACAAAATACTGTTTTATTTGCCAAATGACTTTAATCTATTATCAAAATTAGCATCATGAAAATTAGCATTATGAAAATTCAAAATTGATTTGTAAAGTTAATAACATCTGTTACTCCGTAAATAAAACATTTTTAGCGAAAATAAGCATAATCTGTGAACAGTGCTCTGATGTTCAAATTTAGATTTTTAAAACTAAAAAATGTTTAAACAAAATATTTTTAATCTATGATCAATCAATAAAAATTAAAATTAGACTAGAAATATTCACATCTCTGTAAATACTCCTTTATTTACTAAAATAACCCTAATCTGTGATCAATATGTCAAATACAAAAAATCTATTTTGGAAGACAGAAAAAAATACTAAATTTTCATAAATCGTTTTATAAATCTAAAACCTTCACATCGTTGGGTCCACATTATCTTAAGTTGTGATCATTTTTTAATATTCTGAAATCGATTTATAAAGTAAAACTTTCTCTTTATATCATCACTTTTTAGCGCAAATAAGCTTAATCTTTAATAAAGTTTGCATAAATTATAATTGTCTTTGCAAATCTAAAAATCAGCTTAATCTGTGATCACTATTTCTAAAATTTTTAAATTTATTTGAAAATCAAAAACTATTATGACACATTAAATAATGAATATTTCAAAGAAATTTTAATTTTAAAAGTTATTTAAATACTGCGTTTTTAGCGAAAATAATATCAATATGTGATATTTTGTTTAATTCAGAATTACATTTTTAACTCACCGAATACATCTTTAATGACTAAAATGTTATATTTTTCAAAACAAAAACCTTCATAAATCAATATATGTTACATTTTAGGCAAAAAGATGCTTAATTTGTGAACCCTTTTTTAAAAATCAATTTTAAAAGCAAAAATCAACTGAACTCAGTAAATTTTTGTTTAAAATAAGCTTAATTTGTGATCAATTTTCAATAAATTCAAAAATCGATTTTAAAAGCTAAAAATCTTCTTTTTAAGGTTTTTTACACTTAAAGCTGTCATTTGAGATAAAATGAGCTTTTTTAAGCAAAAAATAAGACAAAAATATTCGTAACACTCCAAATCTTCATAGTTCATTCTTTTACTAAAATAAGATTAAAAATAGAAAGTTAATAATTAAGTAAATACTGTATTTTTAGACAAAATAAGGGTAACCTGTGATCGCTTTTAGAAGCTTAGTAAATATGTGATCTTTTAACAAACAAAAAAATTAAAATCGATTTTTTAATCTTAACTTAACCAATCCTACGTTTTTCATCAAAATAAGCTTAATTTGTGATCACTTTATTAAAATTGCAATAATAGATTTTGAAAGTTTTAATCCTCATTTTGGATAAAAAATAAGATTTATCTGGGAATATTTTTTTAGCAACTTTAAATCAATAAATAATGTCTGTTTACCCTTAATATGCTTTTGTTAAATTAATAAGCTTAATTTATGATCACCTTTGCAGAAAATACAAAAAAATTATTTTAAAATCTTAAACTCTTCATAACTCAATAAATATTGCATTTTTAGACAAAATAAGCTTAATCTGTGAACACTTTTTCAAAAACTCTAAACTTGAAAATTTATTTTCAAAACAAATTTAATTCAATAAATAATGTCATATTGTCCTTAACACGTAATATTTCCTAAATTAATCAAGTTATTTGTGTTGAACAACATTTTTTAAAAAAATATTTTAAATTTTATAATTAAAATCACTTTTAATATGAAAAGAATGTTATTCTAAGAAAAAAAAATGTTTTTGTTATTAAATTACCTCCTTTTTTTCCTGGTAATTAAATTAAAACATTAATACTAAAAAAAATATGTGTGTTTGTGTTCACATTTAGTAAATTACACACATGTTGCTTTAAATCCCTTAACTTGGCCCCAACAGGCTGCTGCTATTCTGGCTCCTGCTCCTGCTTTTGCTTTCACTCGCTAAATTAAATAAATTTTGTATTATTTTTGTTTGTAATTCTCAACATGTTTTTTTCTGTGTTCTTTCTTTATGGCCTTTTGTTGTTAACTCACACACACACACATACAAGGAAACATATTAGCACTAATTTTGTTGCCAACAAAAGGCTTAATAAAGTATTTATATCGCCAACGTTTTTTTTTTATTTCCAACAAATGTTGTTGAATAGAATAAAAATGTATTTTCTTGAATATTTTATATCTTCTTTGTTCGTGTAATTAGTAAAAGAGAGAATTTATAGAAGAAAAAAGGAGGAGATAATAAAATAGAGAATAATTTTATTTAAATTTTTATATGTTCATAAAGGGAAAGATAAAGTAAGTTGGTGAACGTGATTGGGAATGTGATGAAAAGGAAGATAATTAATAATTTGAAATTGATATTGAAATTGATAAAAAGATATTAAATGGAGCTTATTTAAGAGCTTATTTTTTCAATTCAAAAATATTTAAAAAACAAGCTACGTTTCAAGCTAAATTAAGTTTAATTTGTGATAATGTTCTAAAAAAGATATGATCTCAGCAATTATTGCATTTGAAACATAAAAAGCTTGATCTGCTATCACTCTTTCAAAAATGTTTCAGACATCAGTGGGCTTTTGGCTGTTTTATTCAAAAATACTTTGATTTTGGTTAAATAGTGCTCAATTTGTGATCCATTTTTCATAAATATAAAAATTGAGTTTAAAAATTAAAAATTGTCATGACTCAGCAATTTCTGCGTTTTCAACTAAAATAAACTTATTTGAGTCTGATTAAAAATTTTTCAAAACTGCCTTTTTGACTAAAATAATCTTAATTAGTGATCAATCTTCAATATATGAAAATTGATTTTTAGACATAAACATTTTCCTAATCCCTTTTTAAGCTTTTAGCTTAATAAAGCTTAATATGTTTGACTACTTTTAAAAATCAAAACTTCAAAACTTTATAAGTCAATAAATATTATCCCGATGAATCAAATAAGCTTAATCTGTGATCACTTTTTAAAAATTAAAAAAGTGGTTACAAAAGCTAAATATATTCATATCTTAGTAAATATCGCTTTTTTTGGCTGTGATCAGTTTTTCCAGCATTCAAAACTTGTTTTTTGAAGTTTGAAGTTTATAAAACTAAATAAATACAGCGTTTTTTGACTAGACTAAGGTTAATCAGTGATTAATTTTTCTAAAATTTATTTTTACAGCTAAAAACCCACCCATAATTGGTGATCGCTTTCAAAAATCGATTTTAAAAGCTAAAATCCATTGAAACTTACTGTGGCACTAAATTAAGCTTAATCTGTGATCAAATTAAAAAAAAAATATTCCAAAATCTAAATTCTTTATGAAACAGTAAATTTTGCGTTTTTTGTCATATAAGGCTTAATTTCTGATCACCTTTTCCATAATTAGAAAACAGAGTTTTAAAGCCCTAAATCCTTCCTAACACAGATCATATGAAGTTTTGACCAAAAATAAACTTAATTTGGTATCAATTTCTCAAAATTACAAAAGTCGATTTTTAAAGCTAAAAACCTTTTTATTTTTGTGATCACTTCTGAAAAATTCCAAGATGAATTTTAAAACTAAAAATCTTCAGAACTTAATAATTTTGGGTTTTTTTATAAAATAAGCTTAATCTGTGATCATTTTTCAGAAAAACCAAATATTTATTTTAAGTTAAAAACTTTAATAATTCAATTAACACTGCGCTTTAGGCTAATTAACGATACTCAGTAGATATTACACTTTATGGCCAAAATAGGGTTACTGTGATCACTTTTACAAAAATACAAAAAATCGATCACTTCTGAAAAATACGAAGATGATTTTTAAAACTAAAAATCTTCAAAACTTAATAATTATTACGTTTTTAAATAAAATAAGCTTAATCTGTGATCATTTTTCAAAAACTCAAATATTTATTTTTAAAGCTATAAACTTTAACAATTCTGTAAATACTGCTATTTAGGCTAATTAACGATATTTTGAACTGAAAAGATTGATAACTTAGAAAATATGGCATTTATTACTAAATAATCTTAATTTGTGATCACTTTTTTAAAATTCAAAACTTATTTTCTAAAGCTAAAAATCTTTCAAAACTCAATAGATACTACATTTTATGGCCAAAATAAGGTTACTGTGATCACTTTTACAAAAATTAAAAAAATCGATTTTTTAAAGCCGAAATTCTTTATAACTCTGCAAATACTGCATTTTAATTGAAAACAAGTTTAATAAAAAAGAAAAATGAATTTTCAAATATTTTTCTAGACGCCAAAAAATAATATAGCATGATATGCAAAGTTAATAATATAAGAAATGAAAATCAAAATTCTGAGCTATCAATTTAGCTCGAAATTTCCGTCTTGTCTGTTTAGTTTACCACGCTCACATCATTACAATAATTGAAAGAGCTAAATACAAAATTTGCCACGAATATTTACATGA
>PYHX02000158.1:12740909-12785163 GCA_004302925.2 Cochliomyia hominivorax | reverse complement strand
TCAAGTTTTGAAAAGTCAAGATATCGTTAGGCGATTTTCTATAGTCCAGTTCCTAAACTCTATTTTCTAAGTTACATTTCGGATGTCAAGCTTTGTAGTCGGATTTTTTGAAGTCAAGTTTCTGAAGTCAAGTTTTTGTAGTCGAGTTTCATTAGTTGATTGTATGACGCCAATGTTTTAGTAGTTGAGCTTCCGTAATCGATTTTCTTAAGTATAGAAACTGGACTCAATTTCCTTTGTAGTTGATTATCTGATGTAAATATTAAAAAGTCTAATTTCTGTAGTTTTGTTGCTGAGTTCTGTAGCTGACATTTCGGCTTTTTGAGTTTTGAAGTCGAATTTCTGTAGCCGATTGTATGGTATCAAGTGTTAAATAATGGATTCACTGTAATCGATTTTCTAGTTTCGAAAATCAATTTTTAGATGTTAATTTCTGTAGTCGAGTTAGTGAAATCAAAATTGAGTGGTCAAATTTCTGAAGAAAGTTTCTTTTGGTGGAAATTTTACATGAATTGAAAGTCGAATTTCTGAAGTCAAGTTTAATAGTAAATTATCTGTGATCAAGACTTTGATGTCATATTTCTTAGTTGAATTTCTTAAGTTGAGTGTGTTACATTAAGCTTTAAGAGACAAGGTTCTGTTACCATTTCTGCACGGACGAGTATCTGAAGTTCTTTAGTCAGGATTCTGAAATGAAGTTTTTGTAGTCGATTTTCTGAAGTCAAGATTTTGTAGTCAAGTTTTTATAGTAGATACGCTTTTTTAGTCGAGTGTACTTGGGTTCCTGTTTCTGTAGCCAACATTTTGAAGCCAAATTGCAGTGTTCAAAATTTTAAGCCAAATTTCTGTAATCTAGTTCCATTCTGTTATCTAGTTTCATATGTCAAATTCCAGTTTAGATAATAAAAACTTTAAGTCGATTAACAAATTAAGTTTCTACAGTCAAGTGTTTGGACGCAAGCTTCTGAGGACGAGATTTTGGAGTCGTATTTCTTAACAAAAGTTTCTGTAAAATTCTACACCATAGAAGAGTCTTCAATTGAGTCTTAATCGAGTTGAGGCTTTACTTAAATAAGTCATGTTTATAGTTATAAATAAATTCGGGTTTATATTAAAGAATATAGTCGAGTTTATAGTTGAGATCATGGAAACAGTCCATAGTCAAGTCTACAGTTTAGACTAAATGGTGGTCAATTGTAAAGCTTATGGTTAAGGTTATAGACAATTCCCTAGCTAAGTTATAAATGGTTCTATAGCTAAGTTCATAATGGAGTCTATTTAAGATCATACCTGCAGGCGAGATTGTAGTCGTTTGTGCTGTGTTTACTGATCAGTCTGACCCATTAACTCCATTCCAGTTTTTCTACATCCATATTGTCCCACTGTATCAAGCTATTAATACATCTCTGTTACTATAAACTCTGCAATGTATTGTGGATTTAACCATAGTTTTTCCTCTGTCTCTCCCTCTCTCTCTCTCTCTTCTCTTGCAATAAAATGAAGAAAATATCCTAAGAGAAATGGTGAATGAGGTAAATCTGAACAGAGCAAAAAGCGAGAAGAATAAAACAATAGCAACAAAAGTAATGGTGTTAAATAAAAGTTAAATCTCATTTTTCATGGCATACCGTACATGTGGCACCAATTATGTCGACATTTATGAGTCGTGTTGGATTCAAGTGCTCGTTTATCAATGTCATTGTTCGTGTAAAAGTGAAACAGAGAAAAACAAACCAAACACACTGCGAACAACAACAGCAACAAACACAACAGCATCGGTAGGAACGCAGTAAAGGTTTTGATTGCTGCGTGTGGCTTTGAGACTTCCATAAACTATACAAAAGACCAAAAAGCAACAGCAACAACTATAACTACAACAACAACAAATGGCTATAAAACTATTTGTATTGTTGTATATGTAAAGTGTCATAATAATAAAAAAATTGCATTGAAATTGTATAAATATTATTACACACACCGACAACAATTATTTGTTAAAGTTTATATGTTCAACAGAATCAGGACAACAATGTTCAGCTCCTCTTCTCCTGCTCCACATGATATGACTTTTGTAAACTTTTGTGTTGTAGTTGATTTTGCACCATCAACAAGGTCTTTGCAATAATGCGTTTGTATGTGTGTCCAAGAATTGTATAAAATTCAGTGTCTGGTTTTCTCTATGGAACAATTTGTTGTGATTGTATAAATGTCTCTCTCCCCTCTCTCTCTCTCACACTCATTTTCTTTTGTATAAAGTTTATTGGAAATTTTCATATATCATAACATTTGGTGTTTGCATGTGTGTGCGTAATGGGCATATTGTTGAATATGACTAATTTATAAATATTATTAATAACTTCAGTACAATTGTATGTTGAAACATTTACCACTTGACCAGTTGTAGCCACATTCAACATCGAACATTCAACATAAAAATAATTGCAACAACAACAACAAGTGGCTGTTTGTATTTTGGCAACAAGAGTGCAATATTAATGCAATAATATTGTTGAAGTTATCGCTATTTAAATAAAGAAAAATGTTATTGTATTATTGGCATACAAATATATGAAATGGAATTTAAATAAAAAATGGAATAATTTAAACTGTGGAGCAAGTTGCAAGGGACTTATAAAAATTCTAAAGGCCTTATGTATCGCCTATTTCAAAAACTAAACTTAAGTTCCAACTATATTTTGGATAATTTTAAAGAAAATAGCAGTATCTGAGATTCTTTGCTTCAGCTACTTTCATAATGTCGTGTGAGAGTCTAATTTAGTCCATACATACCATACATAGTTTTGCATATATAGTTTACTTCTTACTATTGCTAAAGCCCCGACTTATGTTAAGACTAATTTAGACTTTTTTTAGTTTAAATCCTGAATAAGGTACCCATACTTGATCTTTCATGTATGGTGTATGTCGGATTCTTAACGACTAAAACCATCTCCTTTGTCATTTAAAATTCCTGTGGAACTATACAAAGGGTCTTTGCATTGCAGAACTGGAAAGCCAAGTTTAGGCTATCAGTTACTTCTTCTGCCCTTTGTCGATCATACATAAAACGCGGACAATAGAACACGGTAATTTCGGGATCTTCGTTCTGAAAGTAGTGATTGTCTCCATTCTCTGTAGAGGTAGCTATTATATCCGCCATACCCTGATACCATATAGATGCGGCATAAAAGAATTAGGGTGGAAAATAATTTCCACTCCTGTTGGACAGGAAACTCTACATTTGACATCATGCGTTCATGAGCAGCTCTTACGTTGGATGCCGGCTTTTATATATTCAGCATAGAACTTATATCTGTTCCCTTCCTTCTATTGCCGTTCACGCTGTGTCCCCTACCATGACTATGGAATTTAGACTTTAGTCCCGACTATATTTTATACTATAGAACACAAAATTTCGACTATAGACCCAACTATATTTCAGACCTTCATTCCAACTATAGTTTTTATTACAGTCCCGACTATAATTTAGACTACAGTCTCTTCTATACTTAAGACTATAGTCACAATTGTGGATTAGACTATAGATTATACTATAGTCCGATCTATAGTTTAGACTATAGTCCTAAATACAGTTTAGACTATAGACCATACCGCCAGCAATAGTTTAAACTTTAGCAACGACTATAGCTTAAATTATAGACTTAGACCCGACTTTATTGTATGTTACAGTTCCTGCTGCGGTTTAGACTGAAGATCCAACTATAATTAAGACAAAAGTTCTGACTAGATTAACTTAGATTATAGTTATATAGTTAGATTATAGATTATTGTCCCAATTATAATTTAGTTTACTGTCTATAATTTCGATTATAGTTCGGACTACATACCTCTTCATATTTGACTACAGTTAAGAGTTTTAATATCGACTAAAAAGTAAAATAGTAAAATCATTTTAATATTTTTCCCATACAACTATTTGCTCCTCTTGGTTCTTTATACAATTCAAAATTCATTTTAATATTCATTAGAGTTGTTCTTACAATCTGACTTTATTTTTTACATAATTCCATTATCTATTGTTTTGCACACTTTTGCTCTTTTTCTGCGATGCACAGTGATTCATTTCGTAGACATAAAATACTAAATTTTTCCGAATGTGCTGAAATTTGGTTAATTAATTATCAATATTGAAAAATATTACTCCGTAAAATGTATTAGTTATGATCGACTCCTCCAGAGGGCGCAAAAAGCATTTTATGTTGGAAAAATTTAGTTTAAAAATACTACATTCATACTTTTGTTTCTTTTTTTCGGAGTATTTTTAATGAGAACCATAGAGAAAAAATCCAAAAATAACGATATTTTCACATTAATGAAATTTTCCAAAACAGGCGAATATTAATCTTAAACAATAATTGAAAACGTATACTTTTTTAATTTTTATTTTGCTTAAGCATATTTATAGATAAGTAACCAAAAGGGTACAGCTGGCAGTTTTTTTTTGTTTAAATTGAGAAAATTTGAGAAAATTTGAAATTTTTGCTACATTTTCTCACAAATGTCACAAAAAACGGAATATGTGACATGACAAAAAAGGCAAAATTTGTATTTTATTTTTTATTTTCTTAATTTCACATACATATAGATTAATAATTAAAAGAGAACAGCTGCCAGTTTTTTGTGAAATTTGAAACAAATTTTTTTTTAAACTTGTCTTTTGTTTTTGTCTTAATTATTCCCAAGATGCAAGATTACAAAACTCTAGGATAAATTCCCTATTTAGCCGATTTTTTGTATGTGATCGAATCACTGTGTTATGCTCTAGTTAATAATATTTTCAACTATTTTTTTAATCCATATTTTCTTTTTTACATTTACTTCATTATATTTTTTCTTTGGCCCATTTATCAGGAAATTTTACTATCACTTCATTAACTCAAAAAAAGCACAATGCCAAAAGAAAAAAGGGAGATCATAAGAAAAACTATAAAAATCATTAACAAAGAAAATAAACTTTTTTCTCTCTCTCTCATAATTCCAAAACTATAAAGTAAAAGGAACGGAAAAAAGAGAAAATCACTAGAATGATACAATTTCGAAACAATAAGAGTGTATTATATACATAATTATGAAAGTTATCATAATTACCTATTGTTCAGTTAGTTAATACTAACATAATAATAATAACGCCAACTCTACTTGCAAAATATTAAAAATGAACTTAAATGAAAAGATGGAAAGAAACAAAAAACTTGACTTTGTTATTGTTGTTGTTGTTGCTGCTGAATGACCAAGTGGTAATTAGCCAACTTTTGCACATTATTATACTCGTGTATCAGATTCAGTTCAGAACTGAAGATAAATAATAAATATTTTATATACAAAAGTTAATAATAACTTAAATATGCGAGTGTATGAAATCATAATTTTCATGATAACTTTTTTTGTTTGTTTTCTTTTGTGTGTAAATTATGCGAGAAATAATCGCAAAATTATTGTACTTTTTGAGTTAAGTGAATGGATTTTGTGAAAGGAAAGAATTAAATATATATTTTTGAAGTTTGATTATATATTCGTTATAGATTTTGGGTATAAGCAAATTAGATGGGAAATTGGTTTTTGTGATAAAAATGAATGACCAGAAAAAAGTGCATACTAAAATTAACAATTTTTTCCAGTGAAACCCAACTTGGTCCTACAGAAAGTTGGCTAAGCAAACTGTTTGGAACTGTATAAAACAGTATCGAGAAATTTTGCCATTTAATAGAAAAGATGGTACAGGAAGAAGGCATGGTCCACATGATGTTTCTAAAACCAGATAATAGAGAGTATTTTTGAATAAACTACCAACAAATCCGGTTAGAAAGCAGCCCGGTTAGCTTAATGCTTGGACAATTTGGTATGAAAAGTTAAAGCGAATGCTGGTTTAAAAACATACAAATCTCGAAAAAGTTCCTGTCAGGAACGCTGCTTATAGCTTAGAGTCCAAAACAAAGTACTGAAGTTGAGGGTTACTACGAGGGAATGTTGATGAAAAGTTGAGGACACTAAAGTAATCAAAATACCCCAATAAAAATTTTTGGTATGTCAAGCAATGTGCAGTTGTGGTAAAAAAGTCGTTTTTTAACGGGCCCAATAAATACCAAAATTGACATTAAGACTTCGTAATGTGTCCACTTATTTTTGGCTTCTTTTGTCATTCTGTCACTATGATTAAGATGCCCTTGAGTAGTACAATAACAATAATGTGGTATTTGTAGCAAGAGGCAAAATCTCCAAACTGCCAAGAGCTGATGACAGTGGAGGAATATTGGGATCTTGTTTAGAGAGTATTGACGATCCTATAAAGAATGTCCATGTCCAGAAATCTCTGTAAAAACGTTAATGAAATGGTTTCCGGAAAAGATTCAGAATACAAAGTTCCCTAATAATCTTGAGATATATCAAACTATTTTATATTAACTTTTTTATTCTTTGTGTAGCGCTAAGAAGAAATCATTTTCTTGCATCAAGTAAAATTTTGAGTCGATTTAGGTATATCCGCCTGTCTGTCGTTGACACACTCACATTCACAATAACTGACAGAGCTCATTTTTGAGCTGAGTATTTGTTACAGTTCTGAGAAGTTTCCTATATAAAATCAGTAAAATTGGTACTTCATTTAAAGAAGTTCAATTGAAGAATTTTCATAGAATTTTCAAACATAAATGAAGAGATTAGAACAACATTTTGTCATAATATTGAATTGTATGTAACATTCCAAAAATTAATAAAAATCGGTTCAGTGGAAAATGGTTATAACCGAAAGTGTAATCATTTTTTTATGACTCATTTAGGTTTCTTTGTTATATTTAAGAAAAAAATTCATTTATTGTATGCGTTTGACAGTGTGTATGTGAGTATGTGTAGGTTAACTATATAACGTATTTTTTTATACGCATTAGAGGTGGAGGGTATTGAAGATTCGACATAGAAAAATTTAACATTCTTACTTGTTTCTACTTAAAATTCAATTTAAGTTTTATAAACTCTTAGGCGTATACTTCATATAGGTTTAATACACCTAAATATTAATCATACGTCATTTACATAAATTCTTATCTTAAAAATCAAATCTAATCTCATTTCAGTTAAAGATTTCTCTTCTAATTAATTACAAAAATCATTTTACCCAATTACCTTCACAATTTCTCTAAAATGTGTGGTTTTCCTCTTAAAGAAAATCTAATCTTACACTTTCCTACAAAAAAAAAAAAACTAATAAAATTATCTAATTTTTAGTTTTGTTAAAGAAAAACAACAGCAACAACATAATTTTACACTTCTAACACAAACAAATACTAATTCTATGGCAGAGTTTATATTCTTAAGAAAATATTTCATAAAATCTTTTGAAATCTAAATAAACAAAACATATGAAACTTTGTAACTTTATTTTATGTTTACAGGTAAAATTAGTTAACTAACAACAACAAAAACAACAACTAAGACAACAGCAATAACAGCAACAACAAACAGCAAAATATGTAAAACATATTTACTTTCGAAAACATTAAAGTTTATTTTTTTAAAACAATCTTCTTTATTATACCCTACACCACGTAAGGTTGTTGAGGTATTATGCATTTGTGCACATCTTTAGATATACTGTTCGACTCAGGATCACTTTTTGAGTAGATTTAACGATGTCTGTCCATCCGTTTGGCCACTTATAACCAACAACGTGGTGTAGGGCATCAGATAGTCAGGCTTGACTTGACTGACTATAACTTCTAATTTGTTTTTTATAAAATCTTCTTCATCTCTTAGGAAAATATTTGCTACTGATGTTCTTTTTTTGTTTTTGTTATTGTATAACAGAAGTTGGTGTTGTTGTTGTTGCTGCTGCTGGAAGTAACCATGGTTACCATTAATCTAAAACCTAAAATATGTAAAGTGTTGAAAATTTCTTTAGTTTACACTTTTGTATGAGATATAAATAAGGAATTTATACTTACACATAAATATATACATTTATACATTTATACATGTGTTTGTTTAAGTATATGTGTACATGTATAAGTATTTTACTTAAGTAATAAGAGGTTTCCTGTGTTACCCAATCTTATAAGATTGTACCAGTGTATGCGTGTGTGTGTGCACTTTCGGTTTGTTTATAGGGGTGTGTTTGTGTGTATGATGTGTGTGTATCTTTCACTGTTTGTCGTTTGGATGCATTTTACACTCTTCACGGTTTTTTGGTTTAGCTTAAGTTTGGAGTAGAATAGCATTTTATCGACAAACTTAAGTATACATTTTAGCTAAACAAATATGTACAAGTAAAGTAGAAAGTTTTAGTTTAAACAAAGATAATAACAAAATTACACTGACGATAAAAACTGGCAGAGAAAATTTTAATTTCTTTAAAAAAATATATTAAAAAATATATGAATTTTTGGTGAAAAATATACAATTAAAAAAAATGAATTAAATATTTTAATTTTTACAAACAATTGCATTTTAAACAAAAAATCTTTTTCTTTTATTTATTTATTTATTATTATTATTATTATTATTATTATTATTTTGAAAGTTTAAAATTTTTAGAAATTGATTTTTTTTATTTTTATGACAAATTGAGTTTCATTAAAAAATTTAATTTATAGTAAAAAATTTGAAGTTTTTAATAAAAAGATAATTTTTTAGTGAAAATTAATTTGATAAATTTTTAGTGAAAAATAGATTTTTAGGGAAAATTTGAATTTTTAGTGAAAATTTGAATTTTTAGTGAAAATTTGAATTTTAGTGAAAATTTGAATTTTTAGTGAAAATTTGTATTTTTAGTGAAAATTTGTATTTTTAGTGAAAATTTGAATTTTTAGTGAAAATTTGAATTTTTAGTGAAAATTTGAATTTTTAGTGAAAATTTGAATTTTTAGTGAAAATTTGAATTTTTAGTGAAAATTTGAATTTTTAGTGAAAATTTGAATTTTTAGTGAAAATTTGAATTTTTTGTGAAAATTTGAATTTTTTAGTGAAAATTTGAATTTTTAGTGAAAATTTGCATTTTTAGTGAAAATTTTTATTTTTAGTGAAAATTTGCATTTTTAGTGAAAATTTGCATTTTTAGTGAAAATTTGCATTTTTAGTGAAAATTTGCATTTTTAGTGAAAATTTGCATTTTTAGTGAAAATTTGCATTTTTAGTGAAAATTTGCATTTTTAGTGAAAATTTGCATTTTTAGTGAAAATTTGAATTTTTAGTGAAAATTTGAATTTTTAGTGAAAATTTGAATTTTTAGTGAAAATTTGAATTTTTAGTGAAAATTTGAATTTTTAGTGAAAATTTGAATTTTTTAGTGAAAATTTGAATTTTTAGTGAAAAGTTGAATTTTTAGTGAAAATTTGAATTTTTAGTGAAAATTTGCATTTTTAGTGAAAATTTTTATTTTTAGTGAAAATTTGCATTTTTAGTGAAAATTTGCATTTTTAGTGAAAATTTGCATTTTTAGTGAAAATTTGCATTTTTAGTGAAAATTTGCATTTTTAGTGAAAATTTGCATTTTTAGTGAAAATTTGCATTTTTAGTGAAATTTGCATTTTTAGTGAAAATTTGCATTTTTAGTGAAAATTTGAATTTTTAGTGAAATGTTGAATTTTTAGTGAAAATTTGAATTTTTAGTGAAATGTTGAATTTTTAGTAAAAAATTTGAATTTTTAGTGAAAATTTTAATTTTTAGTGAAATGTTGAATTTTTAGTGAAAATTTGAATTTTTAGTGAAATGTTGAATTTTTAGTGAAAATTTGAATTTTTAGTGAAATGTTGAATTTTTAGTGAAAATTTGAATTTTTAGTGAAATGTTGAATTTTTAGTGAAAATTTGAATTTTTAGTGAAATGTTGAATTTTTAGTGAAAATTTGAATTTTTAGTGAAAATTTGAATTTTTAGTGAAAATTTGAATTTTTAGTGAAAATTTGAATTTTTAGTGAAAATTTGCATTTTTAGTGAAAATTTGCATTTTTAGTTCATAAGATGTTCTATAATTAATATTTGCTTTGAAAGGGAGTATCCCTCCCCGTGGTTCTATCGGATTTTTTTCATACATACATACATACATACATACATACATACATACATACATACATACATACATACATACACACATACATACATACATACATACACACACACACATATATACAGATAGATTTTTTTTAAATGAATTATTCTGAGAAAAAAATAATTTTATTGAAAATTTTTAAATTTAGCTTTTCTCTCAGTGTTTACTTGTTCCTCAAATAACTTCATTTATATCTTTCCCCCCTCTTTTTTCCAAAGCAGCGTCTTTTTGTTACAAGTGAAACTTAAACCAAAATTACCACAATAATAAAATTCTTAAATTATTATTCGCACTTGTAAAATTAGTTAAGATGTTTATATTTAATATTTAGTTAACATAAAATAATATTTGTTTTAACAACAATTTACCAACTAGAGACTGCAGTCGTAAATACTTTAACTCTCAAATAAGAGTCCTCGCAAAAGATTATTTATCATATTTAAGAATTTAGCATTTGAAGTTAAATCAAAATGCGAGACTTAATGATAACGAGAATAAATAAATAAAATTTGTATTTGAAAATCATAAATTCCAGAAAAAGACTTTAATTAATGAAAACCATTTAATGTTGTGGTTGGCATTTTTAAAAGAACTTTATTGGAATTTAATTAAATTCTTGTTTAAATTTTAAGAATTTCTTAAAACAAAATTTCTTATAAAATTAATGAAGAGACTCTTAAATGTGTCTAATTTTTATCCAAGAGGAATTAAAGTCGTTATGAGCATAATTGACATAATTTGATGGCATGAAAATAACTTGACAAAAATTAATTAATTTATTTATTAATTAATTTAATAACAGAGTTATAACAATTCGAACATTTTGAATTGCTCTACAGGTGGCATGTATTTACATTGATCAAGGGTGGCTTTGGAATGAGCTGGAAGTTCTGAAAAATAATATATATTTTTTTTATTTTATAATTATAATCTTTTTGTTTCAACTTTTTGCTCTCTTTTTTTCCTTTTCTCCGTTTTAATAACAAAATAATGTCATTGTCCATAAATGACATAAATATCATAAACAACGAACAAATAATAATAAAAAACCTTTAAGAATCATTGTGTAGGGCTTAATTTGTTAGTCACTCTGTCTCTTTGTCGTCTTATGGCATTTTATTCCATTTTTTTCTTCTTCTTCTTTTTCAGCTTGTCTTTGTGTTTCGGTTCATTGAATTATAAACGGCTCATTTGATTTTATTTCTTTATGTTCTTTTCAGAGAATGTAATGATGAACCCATTACAACAACAAACAATGTAAACAATTTACGTGAATGATGATGAAGTTATTGTTGTTGCTTTATGAACGTGTGCCTATAGGCCTATTTTTTGTGTTCTTTTGTCCTCCCTGCTTTTAAAGATTTGTAGTACCAAAAGTGTTGCTTCGATGAGAGATGTTTAAAGGAGTAAAAACTTAGAAATTATTTAATGAAATTTTGGATACATGAACCAGATATGTTTATCATTTAGGAAGGAGTAATTAAAATGGTCAGTCATCATTCCTCTTGGCGTTTAAATGGAATGACAAAGTTAATATACCCATCACGCTTGTGGTATTGAAGACTATAAAATTTTGACTTTTTCCATTGAAATAATCACCACAAGATATTAAAAGTAGTCGGTCAGAAAATACTTTTTTCAAAGTTCCAACTTCAGTTACACTACATCCCTGACCAGACAAGAGTTTGTTCTCTTCTAAATCACTTTTTATTTTCAAAAATCACTGTGTATACATGGAATTTTAACTAAAATTTGATGACTGCACTTTGATCGTATTACTTGACATGGATGGATCCTCTTAACCCTAAATAAAAGCCTTTACTAAAAAAGCGTCATCACCAGCATATGCTGTATCTGTTTTTGGAAAATTAGTTAGACATGACAACAAGTCACATCGAACTATCTTTTGAGAAAATTGACGAGTGTAATTCTAGAAGTGGTCTTATTGTCAAGCAATTTAAAACCGATTTGATAGCAATTTCTAGAAGGGAGAAGATACGAAAAATTCATATTAATCATCTTCAGAGAATGTTCCTTACACTCTTAGATATTTCGGCGCCGTACTGTATTGAAGGAAGTCTTAGAAACAAGAAAAAGCCATAACGTCAATGAATAAATCCCATAAATTTGAATTTGATATAAAGTGGTGGTCGAACATTTAGTATGGTGGAAAATGATGGACATTTTGTTAAATCAATCCAAAATTTAATCAGTTCTCTGTAGCATGCGTTACCCATATTTACTCTTCTGAACTGAATCTCTGTAAAGTACTTAAGCATTCCAACACTTCTTTGTACAAGGAACTTTGGAAATTCGCTAGGAGACTTGAAAAAGTACGAAGCTAAAGAGTTCTAGACAAATTTATGCAAAAGACTAAAATACATGATGAAATTTTTAATAAAAGAATTAAGAATCTTTTTAAATAATTTTACAGTTTTTTTTATAGAAAATTTCTCTGCTCTCCAAAGGTCAGATAATATAGTTAAATAGACTGAGGTTTTACTTTGGGATTCCTTTGATATCATATAAATATTCTTGCATCAAATAAAAATCTCAGTCGATATTAGACTGTTTGTAAAACTGCCTTTTCGAAAAGCTCTCACTCTTAGCATAACAAACAAAAGTTATATAACGAAAAAGTTTAAGACCGAGATATGAGACTTCCTCAAAATTCCGAGAAAAAATTTTCAAAAAAAAGTTAAACAAAATTAAACCGCAAAATGCAGCTGTACTTGCTACAACATATCAAAACTCTTCAAAATCGGATCAATAAAAAAATCATAATCTCTAAAATGGAAAATTTTGATACACCCTAAGTTCAGTGAGTCATTTTGGTTGCCATTTTAAAGATAAAAATTTGATTTTTCTATGATCATTATATGATCTAAAAGTCATATAAAGCCCCTTCCTGAAAGTAGGTTTTAAGCTTATAAAACTTTTAAATACATAACTATTTTATTGATATTCGGTACAGTTATTCTCCAAAATTATTCTTCTATAAGTCCCATATAAAGAACTCTACCAGATTTATTAATTTTGTGTGTTAAATGTAAGTGGTGGAGGATATAAAAAATTCGGCACAAAGGAACAGCATTTTGTTTATTTTAAACATTATAACATAAAGTGTCCAAGTATCTTTGGTCCGATTCAGAAGTGGTAAAAGTAATGGCAGATTCTGAAAATTATTCAGACTTAAGACTTGCAGAGAGACACTGTGAAAGATAGATGAAGAAAATATTCACATGTCCTCCAATAAAGTCTGGAACTAAAAATGTTATATTCCTAAAGAATCAGCAAATATAGTATTGATTTAATAAAATGGGAATTCTAATCTTTTTCTAAACTTTTTTCAATTTATTGACTTCTGTATGACTAGAAATCTTCTTTCCCCAAAAGATTTCATACATTCAAACCTCTGCCTTGTAAAACATATATTGACTTTTAAACAAACATACCAGACTCACTCTATTTCTGTTACCCCATCTCAAATCTGAAACTTTCTCCTTCATTACCTCTTACACTCACTTAAATTTTGGCAATACGGTGCGGAAGTGTCGTTTTCAACGTTCAACAATCATTATTCAATAAACAAACAATTTAAAGGCTGGAGTTTGTCTTAAGGAAAAACAAAAGATATTTTAACTTTTGGAAAATTCCTAAAGAAAAAATAACAGACAAACTTCTCTTGAAAATCTCAAGAAGTCAGTTTTTTGGAAAAACAGGAAAACAATCTGCTTTTTCTATCCAAAAGGCAGTAAAATTATGAAAAAAAGTTTAAGTTTATGGCTTGTTGAGCCTTTTTATACTTAAGGGTTATGATAACTTCCACTACACCACAAATACCTAACGTGGAGACACACACTCACACATATTTATGAGACTTATACACTTTACCAGTCTAATATCTGTGGGTGGGTGTGTGTGTGTTGTTTGTTTGTTAAACAGGACTATAAGATGAGATTTTCTCTTTTTTATTTTTGGTTGTTATTTACGGATATTTAAAGTTTGTCAACTTTATTTCAAGATTGCGATGTCCTTGTTTACGATAAGAGGGTTGGAGGGGAAGAGAGGAATTTCGTTTCATAGAAATTTTCCTATTTTTTCTTTGTTATTCAATATTTATCTAAACGATTAGAAAGAATTCTGTTTTCAAAACTTTTTGTTATTGAATATTTTTGTTTGTTTGTGTTATTTAACAAGATTTGTTGATTTGTCAAAAAATAAAGTATTTTTTGCTTTTCCACTGAAATAATAATCTGAGATGACCTTGACAAAGAAAATTTTATTTTAATTTAAATTCTTTCTTCTTTTTCTTTAACTTAACAAATTGACCGGAATTTTATAAAATTGTTGTGTTAAGCGGAAAATAAACTCTTCTTTTATTAAGGTGAAATTTTACGGAAGTCTTAGAAATTAAGAATAAAAACTAAATTTAATAAGGAAATTAAAAAGAAACTTTCTATGGAAATAATAGAAAAAGAAAATTTAAAAAGTGTAATATTTGACTACAATTCTAATAAAAATAAGTTTAATGTGCGATCACATTTCAACAATTTCAGTATCTATATTAAAAGTTAAGAAAGGAAATAAATCTGCAAGAATTAAGTTCTATTCCAGCAAATACTGAGATTTTAAGGTAAAATAAGTTTTATCTGGGATTTTTTCTTAAATAAAATATTTCAAAATTTCAAATGTATATTTGATAATAACGTGTTTTTGACTAAAAGCTAAATATGCGATCATTATTTCACTAATGAAAAATGTGATATACTGAAAAAGTCTAAATCTCATTATAACATTCATTTTCGTCAAACATAAATTTACATTAAGATTACTTTTGCAATAATTTAAAAATGTATTTTTAAAGTTACTTAAAAAATTAAAACTCTAAAAATTATGCATTTTTAGGCATAAGAAGTGTAATTTGTGATTACCTTCAAAAAGCTCAAAAATTCCATGTTTAAGCTTTAAACCTCAAAAAAACTTTAATAACTCAAAAATTACTGTAGTTTTTGTCAAAACAAACTTAATCTGTGACCACATAATGAAAACGCTGTAAAGATTTTTTTGCTTACCTTCACTCTCTAAAATTTTCACTTTGAAGCTTAAAACGTTAAAAAAAGCTTTAATAAATCATTAAATATTGCAGCTGTATGTAATTTGTGATAACTCCTTCAATGATGGTTTTTTTTGCCAAAATAAGATAAATTTGTAATAATTTTCATAAAATTAAATCTAAATTTCATTTTATTTCAGCAATTTGGTCAAAATAAGGTTAATCTGTGATTAATTTTTAAAAATGACTTTGAAATTAATTTTGTTTATAAATTTTAATTTAGAGTTAAGAACGTTATAATCCAGTTTATTTAACGTTTTTTAGCTAAAATAAGTATTATCTGATATTATTTTTTTTGAAAAAAACTAAAATTTAAAGTTAAGAAATTTTTATATAAAAAATAATGTATTTTTTGCCAAAAAAAGCTTAAAATGTGATTAAATTTTTCGAACACTTTTAGTGCTAAAAACGTCGAAAACTTATAATAACACAGAATATATCACATTTGTTGGTAAAAATTATTTTTTACCAATAAAAAAAATTTTTTTGAAAAATTCAAAAATCAATTGATAAAAATCGAAAGATAAAAAATACATTATTTTTGGTCAAAATAAACTTAATATGTGATAATTTTTTTAAAACTTAAAAAAACGCTAAAAATCTTCATAATTTATAAATTACCGCAATTTTTGTCAAAACAGCCTTTTTCTGTGATTATTTTTGAAAAAGACTTTAAATGTTAATTAAATCTTAAAACGTCTTTGGCTAAGTAAATATTGAGTTTTGGCTTAAATTTGGAAAACTTTAAAAATTAACTCTTAAAATTGTAAACCTTCATAACTTAGTAAATACTGTATTTTTGGTCAAAATAAGTTTAATCTGTGATAATTTTTGAAAACATTCAAAGCTAAAAATTTAAATAACTTGGAAATAACATAAGTAAATAAATGAGCTCAATTTCAAAAGAATTTGTCATTGTTTACTAGCTTTATAAGTCCAAAATTGTTTTCCGGGAAGATATGGACCGAGATCAGCCAAATCAAATAACACATATTAAAGATAATTAGAATAATAATTGTTGCGGATTTAAGTACAATTGGTGTTTTGTTTAAAAATTTTATAAGCACAACCCCGTTTTCCGAAAATGGGCGTTATATGGAAATTATAGCAAAATATGAACCGATATTCATAAAATTTAAAATAAATCTTCTAAAAAGGAAATTAATTGTGTTTTAAGAGTTTTATAATATATAAACCATATTTCGGAATCGGGACTTATATATGAGCTACAACAAATAATAGTCCCAGCATAATTTAGTTTCTTTCGGTTTATTTTTCTATTGATCCGATATTAATGATATTGGTACGATGATGAAAAATATATAACTGTTTAATGTAGTTTAATTTTGGTTTAAATTTACTTGCGTTTTGTTGAAAAAATTAGAGAAGTTCATTTTCGAAATTTTGAGAATGTCTCAGATATCGGTCTATATCGTTTTTAATCAATAAACCGATATAGCTGGTTTTAAATGGGAAACTGCTCTGGACTACAGGAAACAATGTGGTCAAATTTCATTAAAATCGGATAATTATTCTCCGATTATAATATAATATAATATAATATAATATAATATAATATAATATAATATAATATAATATAATATAATATAATATAATATAATATAATATAATATAATATAATATAATATAATATAATATAATATAATATAATATAATATAATATAATATAATATAATATAATATATAATATAATATAATATAATAATATAATATAATATAATATAATATAATATAATATAATATAATATAATATAATATAATATAATATAATATAATATAATATAATATAATATAATATAATATAATATAATATAATATAATATAATATAATATAATATAATATAATATAATATAATATAATATAATATATATAATATAATATAATATAATATAATATAATATAATATAATATAATATAATATAATATAATATAATATAATATAATATAATATAATATAATATAATATAATATAATATAATATAATATAATATAATATAATATATATAATATAATATAATATAATATAATATAATATAATATAATATAATATAATATAATATAATATAATATAATAATATAATATAATATAATATAATATAAATATAATATAATATAATATAATATAATATAATATAATATAATATAATATAATATAATATAATATAATATAATATAATATAATATAATATAATATAATATAATATAATATAATATAATATAATATAATATAATATAATATAATATAATATAATATAATATAATATAATATAATATAATATAATATAATATAATATAATATAATATAATATAATATAATATAATATAATATAATATAATATAATATAATATAATATATATAATATAATATAATATAATATAATATAATATAATATAATATAATATAATATAATATAATATAATATAATATAATATAATATAATATAATATAATATGTATAATTTTAGATGATTCCTTCTTAGCGTTACACATAGAATGACAAAGTTAGTAAAACCGGGAAAAGCTCAAAATTCATTATTTACAGCAAAAAACCATTTATAACTCTCTACAAAAGCATTTTAAATCAAAATAAGGTTAAAGCGACAGCATTCCACTGTGACCAGATGCTGTGAAAAGACAAATGGCGAAAAATCATATTTTTTGCAAAAATTAACTTAATCGAAATTTTCAAAACATTGATTTGAGTTCATTTCCTAAATAAGAGTTCAAGGTTTTCCATTAACATTTTCCCCCTTTAATTTACTTAAAATTTGACGTCATTTATTTAATTGGAAATAAAATCTCTTATGTTGAAAGAAAAATTGTGGGAGTTTAAATCTTTATTCTTTTTTCAACAGAATTTTAAAATAACATTTTTTTTTTAAATTTCATTAAATATTTATAAAAAATATAAATAAAAATTCTGAAGAATAAAGAAATGTTTTTTTTTTATTTAAGAAAAATATTTTTCTAAAAAATTTATTCTCTTTTACCTTTTTTTTCTGTCGCACCTGAAGGTAAAATAAACTGAAGAGAAAAAAATATGTATGAAAAATAAGTAAGAAGTTAAAGTTTGTCTAGGCCGACTATTTAATACCCTTCTTCATATTGTTGGTTATAATTGTTAGGTACCAAATATTAGTGAACCACCCTCGTATTAAATTATTTTCTTAATTTATTCAGTATATTATAATGGAATTAATATTCATGTGGGATGAGTGCGTTATAAAAGGATTTTTCCAGTGGGAACTGGAAGAAATTATGAACCGACCCTCGTAAAATTTCGCACAACGATTTTTGATTTGACCGATTCTTACTACAATACCAACGTATATGTGAGATTTAAGCTCTTCAAAGTGATTTTAGTAAAGGTGCTTGTATGGGACCTATGGGAAGAAACGGATCGAACCTCGTATAACATGAGTTATCGTTTTAAAATATCATGACTTATTTTTGCAAAATATTTTTTAAAATAGCTTTCCTTTTTTAGCTTAAATCCTCATTTCCAGAGGACATTTGTATGGGAGGTACCTAAAAAATTGGACCGAACATGGCCAATTTCGATAGGCTTCGTTCTTGGGCCAAAATAATAATAATATGAACCAAATTTAGTCAAAATAAATTACGACTTGTAAAGTGTTCACAACGTTAACAGACGGACAGTAAGACGAACGGAGGGACAGACGGACATTGTAAAATCAAAAAGTGATTGTGAGTCGAAAGAATACTGAGATGTAATAACATATTTTCTGCAAGTTACAAACATCAACACAAACGCATAATACCTTGAACCACCTACGGCAGGGTAGAGTATAAATAGAAATTATTAAAATACAAAAAAAGGAATAGAATTCGGACCAAATAAGAGCTCAACATGGTTAAATGTATCACATGAAAGTATAAATAAAATATATTTTTGCCTTTTTTCCGAAATGCACACAAATCTAATGTTGACTTTGAGAAATCTAAACACTTCGAGACTTAAATGTCAGAAATATTTCATAACAAATAAAGAGAGTAGAAAAGAAGGGAAACGGAAATCAACTAACACCCACTAAATTATATATATGTTCATCTTCTTCTTCAATTATCCATACATCCCTCCATCCTTCCATTCAGACTTACATACATCCACATTCACAGATTTATTTATTCACTCAGTTATCCTTCTTTCCTGCCTTTTTTAACTTTCATTTAGTCATTCAAGCGTTTTATTTGTTTTTTTCTCTCTTTTTGTTGCAGTAAAACATAAAAAAAGGTAAGAAAATTATTCCAGGAAATCAAGAAAAACAAAGTGAAAAAATGTTGAAAATGTGAAATCTTAAGATTTCTGACAAAAATTATCGTTTTTAGAAGTAAAAAATAATAATTTTGTAAAATGATGAAAATATTTGCTTTAGGAAATAATAATAATGAAAATGGACGTAAAACTAAGATCTTTTTTTTTAATTTGTCGACATTTTGTCTTTTTATAAATTTTTAAATAAATTTATTCAAGTTTTTAATTCTTATGAAAAATCACACATGAAAATTATTGAAACAAAAAGAGTTTTCAAATTGATTACAATTGAAATTTAATTTTATGAATTATAGTCGTTTTTAAGCTTTACTAACGTTATTGGAAATTTTTGTATGAATCTAATTATGTTTTCTAAATTACAAGCCTGATTTAAATATCCTACTAATAATGGTAGCTACAAATGCGTTATGAACGACCCTCGTAAAAATTTATTTTCTAATTTATGCTTAAGAGGTAAGTTTTCACCAAATGAGTATTTTTCGCCAAATGACTTTAATCTATTATCAAAATTAGCATCATGAAAATTAGCATTATGAAAATTCAAAAATTGATTTGTAAAGTTAATAACATCTGTTACACCGTAAATAAAACATTTTTAGCGAAAATAAGCATAATCTGTGAACAGTGCTCTGATGTTCAAATTTAAAGATTTTTAAAGCAAAAAAATGTTTAAACAAAATATGTTTAATCTATAATAAATCAAATCAATAAAAATTAAAATGAGACTAGAAATATTCACATCTCTGTAAATACTCCTTTATTTACTAAAATAACCTTAATCTGTGATCAATATGTCAAATACAAAAAATCTATTTTGAAAGACAGAAAAAAATACTAAATTTTCATAAATCGTTTTATAAATCTAAAAACATTCACATCATTGGGTCCACATTATCTTAAGTTGTGACCATTTTTTAATATTCTGAAATTGATTTATAAAGTAAAACTCTCTCTTTTATATTATCACTTTTTAGCGCAAATAAGCTTAATATTTGATAAATTTTGCATAAATTTATAATTGGCTTTGAAAACCTAAAAATCAGCTTAATCTGTGATCACTATTTCTAAAATTTTTAAATTTATATTAAAATCAAAAACTATTTTGACACATTAAATGATGAATATTTCAAAGAAAATTTTATTTTTAAAAATTATTTAAATACTGCGTTTTTAGCGAAAATAATATCGATATGTGATATTTCGTCTAATTCAAAATAACATTTTTAACTCAGCGAATACATCTTTAATGGCTAAAATGTTATATTTTATTTTTGGCTAAAAGATGCTTAATTTGTGAACCCTTTTTAAAAAATCAATTTTAAAAGCAAAAATCAACTGAATTCAGTAAATTTTTTTTAAATAAGCTTAATTTGTGATCAATTTTCAATAAATTCAAAAATCGATTTTAAAAGCTAAAAATCTTCTTTTTAAGGTTTTTTACACTTAAAGCTGTCATTTGAGATAAAATGAGCTTTTTTAAGCAAAAAATAAGACAAAAATATTCGTAACACTCCAAATCTTCATAGTTCATTCTTTTACTAAAATAAGATTAAAAATAGAAAGTTAATAATTAAGTAAATACTGTATTTTTAGACAAAATAAGGGTAACCTGTGATCGCTTTTAGAAGCTTAGTAAATATGTGATCTTTTAACAAACAAAAAAATTAAAATCGATTTTTTAATCTTAACTTAACCAATCCTACATTTTTCACCAAAATAAGCTTAATTTGTGATCACTTTATTAAAATTGCAATAATCGATTTTGAAAGTTTTAATCCTCATTTTGGGTAAAAAATAAGATTTATCTGGGAATATTTTTTTAGCAACTTTAAATCAATAAATAATGTCTGTTTACCCTTAATATGCTTGTATTAAACTAATAAGCTTAATTTATGATCACCTTTGCACAAAAAAAAAATAATTTTAAAATCTTAAACTCTTCATAACTCAATAAATATTGCATTTTTAGACAAAATAAACTTAATCTGTGAACATTTTTTCAAAAATTGAAATTTTATGTTTAAAACAAATTTAATTCAATAAATAATGTCATATTGTCCTTAACACGTAATATTTCCTAAATTAATCAAGTTATTTGTGTTGAACAACATTTTTTTTTAATATTTTAAATTTTATAATTAAAATCACTTTTAATATGAAAAGAATGTTATTCTAAGAAAAAAAATGTTTTTGTTATTAAATTACCTCCTTTTTCCTGGTAATTAAATTAAAACATTAATACTAAAAAAATATGTGTGTTTCTGTTCACATTTAGTAAATTACACACATGTTGCTTTAAATCCCTTAACTTGGCCCCAACAGGCTGCTGCTGTTCTGGCTCCTGCTCTTGTTTCCACTCGCTAAATTAAATAAATTTTGTATTATTTTTGTTGTAATTCTCAACATGTTTTTTTCTGTGTTCTTTCTTTATGGCCTTTTGTTGTTAACTCACACATACACACATATACAAGGAAACATATTAGCACTAATTTTGTTGCCAACAAAAGGCTTAATAAAGTATTTATATCGCCAACGTTTTTTTTATTTCCAACAAATGTTGTTGAATAGAATAAAAATGTATTTTCTTGAATATTTTATATCTCCTTTGTTCGTGTAATTAGTAAAAGAGAGAATTTATAGAAGAAAAAGGAGGAGATAATAAAATAGAGAATAATTTTATTTAAATTTTTATATGTTCATAAAGGGAAAGATAAAGTAAGTTGGTGAACGTGATTGGGAATGTGATGAAAAGGAAGATAATTAATTATTTGAAATTGATATTGAAATTGATAAAAAGATATTAATTGGAGCTTATTTAAGAGCTTATTTTTTCAATTCAAAAATATTTAAAAAACAAGCTACGTTTCAAGCTAAATTAAGTTTAATTTGTGATAATGTTCTAAAAAAGATATGATCTCAGCAATTATTGCGTTTAAAACATTAAAAGCTTGATCTGCTATCACTCTTTAAAAAATATTTCAGAAATCAGTGGGCTTCTTCAAAAATACTTTGGTTTTGATTAAATAGTGCTCAATTTGTGATCCATTTTTCATAAATATAAAAATTGAGTTTAAAAATTAAAAATTGTCATGACTCATCAATTTCCCTTTTTTCGACTAAAATAAACTTACTTGAGTCTGAATCAAAAAATCTTCCAAACTGCCTTTTTGACTAAAATAATCATAACCAGTGATCAATTTTCAATATATGAAAAATTGATTTCTAGACCTAAAAATTTTCCTAATCCCCGCTTTTAGCTTAATAAAGCTTAATATGTGTGACTACTTTTAAAAATCGATTCAAAACTTTATAAGTCGATAAATATTAACCTTATGAATAAAATAAGCTTAATCTGTGATCACTTTTTAAAAATTAAAAAAGTGGTTACAAAAGCTAAATATATTCATATCTTAGTAAATATCGCTTTTTTTGGCTGTGATAAGTTTTTCAAGCATTCAAAACTGGTTTTTTAAAGCTTGAAGATTTTATAACTTAATAAATAAAGCGTTTTTGACTAGCATAAGGTTAATCAGTGATTAAATTTTCTAAAATTTACTTTTACTGCTAAAAATCGATTTTAAAAGCTTAAATCCGTTGAAACTTACTTTGGCACTAAAATAAGCTTAATCTGTGATCACATTTCAAAAAATTATTCCAAAATCTAAAATTCTTTATGACTCAATAAATTTTGCGTTTTTGGCCATATAAGGCAAAATTTGTGATCACTTTTTCAATAATTGGAAAACCGAGTTTTAAACTCTTAATTCTTCCTAACACAGATCATATGAAGTTTTTGACCAAAAATAAACTTAATCTGGTATCAAATTCTCAATATAACAAAAGTCAATTTTTAAACCTTTTTAACTTGTGATCACTTCTGAAAAATTCGAAGATGATTTTTAAAACTAAAAATCTTCAAAACTTAATAATTATTACGTTTTTAAATAAAATAAGCTTAATCTGTGATCATTTTTCAAAAACTCAAATATTTATTTTAAAGCTATAAACTTTAACAATTCTGTAAATACTGCTATTTAGGCTAATTAACGATATTTTGAACTGAAAAGATTGATAACTTAGAAAATATGGCATTTATTACTAAAATAACCTTAATTTGTGATCACTTTTTTAAAATTCAAAACTTATTTTCTAAAGCTAAAAATCTTCAAAACTCAATAGATACTACATTTTATGGCCAAAATAAGGTTACTGTGATCACTTTTACAAAAATTAAAAAAAATCGATTTTTTAAAGCCGAAATTCTTTATAACTCTGCAAATACTGCATTTTAATTGAAACAAGTTTAATTAAAAGAAAAATGAATTTTCAAATATTTTCCTTAGACGCCATAATGTATATATATTGAAATGAAATCAATATCTGTGTCGATTTAGCTAAGTCCGTCTGTCTGTTGTTACCACGCTCACATCTACAATAATTGAAAGAGCTCAATAAAATTTGGCCAAAATATTTGTTATAGTTCTGAGAAGCCTGTAAATCGATTTGGTATATTAAAATATATAGACCGACATCTGAGACAACATTTAAGTTTAAGTAAAATATTTACGTAAAATTGTCATTTATAACAGCTGAATAAAGCGTTTTTGCTTGTTTTCAAATTTTTGCAGAAATATGAAAATTTCTTTAAGTAAAAAAAAATTATTTTAAAAAATATTAAAAATATATAGATAAATAAGAGTCTGTCTGAAGACAACAATGGATTTATATTGAATCAATAAAAATAAATGAAATTTTATAATAAAATTCTTTTATAAAAATATTTTTACTTTCATTTTATATTAGAAGCAATTTCTTGTCAATAAAAAACAACAAAAGAAAACTAAAGGGAATAAAGAATTTGGTAAAGTTGAACTCTTAATACCCTTCACCAATACAAATCATAAGAAGTATTAATTCCTCTGTCTCGATTAATTAAATTGCATTCTGTGATCGCGCATTATTTAAGAGACAAATTAAAGGTTTTAGAGTTAAATTAATGAAAAATAGATTAATTTAACTGGACTTAGTCCAGTTTATGATGGATTTTTAGCAAAAATTTTAAACTATTTTTTGAAGTATTTGATATTTAAGAAAACATTAGAAAAATGAGATTTACAATTTGTTAAGAAAAAGTTACTAAAATGTTATTTGATGGCATAATTTCAAGAACTACAAAAAAGACAAACTTTAGGAATCTTTTACTGAAAAATAAACATTATTTTTTAACCAAAATAAATTTTGAAACTATTAAAGGCATTTACTTAAGATTTAAGTATAATGTAATCAAACTCAACCTGAAATCACAAAATTTAAAAAATTCCCACATTTCTATACAAAAATACCCAAAATCCAATTCCGAAAAAAAATATTTTAAAATATGATTCTCTTCATTAGAATGATCACTTTTAAGTGATAACCGTTATAAAGGGCATCGGCTAAAAAGTACTTTTAGAGTGTTAACCTTAAATGTGAAAATAAAAAAACTAAACAATTATTAAAAGTCGATTCTGACTTTGAAATTTGGAAACTTCAGACAAATTTTTCATTTCGAGACAGTTTGAAATGTTTTTTTAAATAAATTTAAAAAATCAACTTTAATCAAATTTAAGTGGAAACTGTTTGTTATTTCAGATTTCAGCAAAATATGTATATATTTATTCTCGAATTAGGGTATAAAAATAATATAAAAATAATTCCCACATTCCCACACGAAAATAGCCAAAATCCCAATACGTCCAAAATCTATTTAAAATTTAAGGTTTTTTCCTTTGAAACAATTATTTCGCATTATTTTTATTATTCGCTAGAAATTTCTTTTAGGGCATTAAACTTTAACATATAAATAATATAATTTAAATTCAATCCCAGTTTGATAAAAGAAAAGGGAAATTGAAAAATGTTGGAGTTTTTAATAAACTTTATAATTCAACTTTAATAAAATTTTTAATTATTCTGTTAATTATTTGAAATTTTAGTAAATTTTACATAAATTTTTCATTGAATTAGAGAATTAAAATAATTCCCATATTCCTACATGAAAATATCCAAAATCCCAAAGCCAAGTAAAATCTATTTATAATAACAGGAACTTCTTTTAACTGCTTATTCTTACTTCGGTCTCCGGTCTCAACCTAAATTGATTTATCAGATATGTTTATATATAAACACTGATGAATATTCCTATAAACGCATTTAATTTTTTTCCTAATTTTGTTTTGTCTTTGCTATTTTCATCCAAGGGAACTTTCCTGACCGATCAAGAATTATTGGTATTGGTTATTAATGGTAGCTATCAAAAATTTATGATCGACCCTCGTATAAATATATTTTTTAATTTGTGCTTAAGAGTGCAGTGTCTTATGGTACTGATATATATGTATGATTTGTACTCTTTTAAAAGACTTCTATTAGGGTGGTTACGGGAGCTATATGAAATTATGTACCGACCTCCGTAAAATTCCGTACATCGATTTATGCTTATATATATCTTAATTTAGCCTATTCCTATTACAATACTTGCGTATATATGAGATCCAAAACCCTTAAAAGTGTTATTTTAAGGGGAATTATATGAAACCTATGAGGAATAATAGAGCGATTTTTATAAAATTTGGCACACAATTTTGCAATATTATTAGATTTGTATTCCTCCTTCCGGGAGGAACATTTCTATGTCGGGTAGATGAAATAATGGACCCATCATCACCAATTTCAATAGGCATCGTCCTTGGCCCAAAATAATGACACCAAGTTTCATCGAGGTATTTAAAAACAACCTTTATTCTGTTCACAAGGTGTACATAGACAGCTAGCAAGACGGATGGACGGACATCGTGAAATCGACTCAGAAAGTGATTCTGATTGGAACGGTATATTTAAAAGTATTGTTAGCAATATTTTTTCTCTGCGTTACAAACTTAAGCACAAACGGATTATACCCTAATCACCTTTGGTAATGTAGGGTATTTAAAGACAGATAACCCTCATAAAACTAGAGGAGGAGGCATTAAAACTTTAAATAGAAGAAGCGAAGGTGTACGCTAATGCTCAAAAGAACAGAATGATGAAAATCGTCTAAATTTCGCCAGAAAATACGTGAAATGGTCAGAAGAATAGAAAAAACGTAATTTTCTCTGATGAAGAAAATTTTAATTTAGACTCTTTTGACTCATACTCATGTCATTGGGACGATTTGGGATCAAAGAAGATGCTCTTTTCTCTTCAATGGATGAATATTGCATATTCCAGCAAGATGATGCTCGGGTACATGTTTTAAAGATGTCTAAATCATGGTTTAATGAACACAACATACCTCTGTTGGACTGGCGAAATGGTGAACTTGTGGGGATACATGGCCCGAAAACTTTATTAAAATAAAATGAGACAAGTTTGGAAGGAAATTGATTACGATCTTTTTAATAAAATAGTGGAATCAATGCCAGAGGTAATACGCAACAAATATCATCATTATTAATAATGCTATAATGACTGATAAAATATCATTTAAAATGGACGTTAAACTCTAAAATTAAGTATAAAAGTTGGTTTTTAGTTAATATATTAAATGAAATCTTAGTTGATTTAATAATAAATTTAATTTGTCAACTAAATATTTTCTAATTGAAAAAAGTTATGTGCGTTTATAGGAATATGCACAAGTATATATGGTAATTCAATGACGGTATATGCTTGTATAATTTTTAGAATTTAATAGGGAATCGGGCACTTAATTTTAAACAAATTAAATATCAAAATTAAGCTCGCTAACTTAAAGAGACTTTAATCTTTAGATTTTAGGGGTGAAAAGGGGTTAACAAAATATATCGATTTGAATATCTGAATAAAATTTTCTTTTGTCTCAAATCATAAATAAAGTTTTGCAAAATCTATATAGTAGACATGATCAACTTTAGAGGGTTATGACTTTGACCCTGACCCTGACTAGAAGGGCATAGCATCTCAGCTCTAACCATAGGAATTTTGATTAAGATATCTCCAACTTCGTACTATCTAATGAAAATCAAACTTGATTCACCTCTTGTGTTTATGAAGGGTATAATATCAAACTATAGGAAATAATATTCTATGGATCAGTAGCTTCTTAAGTATAAATAGAGCAAAAAAACAGATATTTCCTTAATAGTTTTCTATATTCTCTTTTTTATATATTTTTCATTGTAATAAAACTACAACAACTAAAAAAACTGAGAGAAAAACAAAATCTTAGAAATTGACAAAATAACAAAAAAAAGCAATAAGAGAATTATGGATGCACAAAGTGGCATTTGTCAAATCTTTAGCTGCTCGCAAAAAATATATTTCTATAGAATTTAAACTTAAATGAAGTGCAATATTGGAATTTGGTATAGAAGAGTCTTCAAAGTCAAAGTAAAAACGAATATTAAGTAGACAAAAAGAAAGTAATTAACCGGAAGTTAATGTTATCAAGTCAAGTAGTTTGGAGTAAAGAAGTATTGAAAGCAGCAAGAGTAAAAGTTGTCATGAAAATATTTTTAATATAATTAAAATTAAATGAGCATAGCCCATATAAATTAAAAAAGTAATTTAGCCTTCGCACAGTGATGTCATATAATGATGGAAATAATTCTATTACTTTGGAATTATTGAGTGTTTCTTCAATGTAATTTCTGGAACACGTTAACAGCCAATTTTGAAGGAGGAGTCAAAGTTTCAGATGATACTTTTTAGTACATTAAAAAAGGTTGGTTCAATTTGAAGTCAACTATCAAACGTCCATGTGGTGATTCCTGGGCTATGTTTTTGATACCATTCAAGCATAAGCGAACTGTGAGTGGCAACTGCTCTTTCATTATGCGCTTCACTTTATTAATGTGTTTTATAGTAAATTCGTCCGTTGGTTATTATGTCAGCCACAGCATGAAAAAGGATACATTAAGCATTATTTCTTTTGATCTGAAGAAACCCTGATTATGAACCTCATAAAGTTTTTAAAAACAAATTGATAAATTGTGAATGATTTTTCAGTATGAATAATGGAACACTATTGAAATATTGAAATATATCTAAACAATTGGCGATAATATAGCCATGTCCATCTGTCTGTATGTTTGTCTATCTGCTTTTTGGACGATTTTATAGTCCTGAAGTTTAATAGATATATAGACAGATATCTGAGATAACCTCTTAATTCAAGCAAAGAACTTTCGTAAAACTTTTAATTATAAATCAAAATAATATTTTAACATTCAGTCATTATTTTTGTTTAATTTACCTCACTGCCATTAATGAATTCCAAAAATGTAAGTATTATGACCACCGTACCAAATTTGAAAACGATCGGTTCATAAGTTTTCTATAGCCTCAAATGACATAAATCCTATATTAGTTAAATCTCATGAAATTGCTTTAAATATTTATGATTTATACAATTACGAGGGTCGGACTATAACTGTTTGTGCATGCATTCTTTTAGTTGTTTTAATTCCATGTCTTTTGTGATCGATTTTGGGAGTCTATATCTTGTTTCCTGGAGTCATTAGAATTAGGGATGTTTAATCTCGATTGTAAAATACCTCAATATCCTGTTGTTGTAGATTTATTCCAAAAAAGAGTTTTGTGACCAGTTATCAATAAAACATTAAAATCAAATTTTGCTGAATAGAGTGTCCTTTCTGAGCTTTAATTGTTCGATATTTTATTAACCATCGTACTTCATTTCCCGATCACATAAATTTCAAATAATTTTCCCTTTTTCAATATCATCTTATAATATTGCACTATTTCTGTCGCATAATGATATTATTACCTCATCTTAGTCAAAATTCAATATTTTTATCTAAAAGTAAATGAACACGTTTCGTAGTGATGCAGCGCTGACAATAATGACAACGATGAAAAACGTCAAGAACGATATCATCAATATGAGAGCGACATTGACAGCAATATTGTTGATAAACATGATGGTGCAATGATGATGATAATAATGATGTTCTTTATGATGATGATGATGATGTTGTTGTAAGAGTCTCATTATCGCTGTTTACAAATAATCATGATGCAAAATTGAATTTGCTAAAGTAGAAATTGATACAAAATAAGTATCTAAATATAATATTTAAAGTAAATAAGTAAAAGTATTAGTTTTAGTCGCAGTAGTTAAGTTTATTTGTTTATATCGATAATAAAACTGCATTGCAGAGTCATTGAATGGCAAAACGACTTGAAAATTTATATTGATATTATTTTCACTATATTATGGATTTTTATTTGTGGAAAATTTAAATAGAAGAAAATATTTAAAGTCTAAAAGATGAACTTTTAAACAGAAAGAGATGCTTTAATAAAATTTCACATGGTTAGAAGGGAGGTGTTACCCTACAAATATATGATAACTAAATAATTCTGACTAGAGGATGCCTAGTTTAGGTTGGATTTTTAAGCTGAGGTATAAATTCGTAACAAAAGTATTATCATTTGTCATAAAAAATTATGAAGAATTGAAAATTTCGAATTTTTGCTGTTTTTTTTTTTTTTTTTTTGAAAAATTGAAATATTTGAATAAAATTTAAACAAAGAAAGACGTTTCTTAAAATATTAAAAATAATGTAAATAACTTGTCCATAAATCATTAAATTAAAAAGATTCCTACTTTTCCATGCAAAAATACCCAAAATCTCAATCCGTTTACAAAATTTACTTTTTGACGTTTTCGGCATGAAATTGATATTTGGCATATATTTCTAAACAAATTTTAGGTGCATAAGAAGAAAAAACGAAACCACTCCATTAACAGCTTTATTAAAGTTTTTTGATTTCAGTGAAATTATTATAACGATTTACAAATATATATATTTTTATATTTTAACTACTGATGAAATTTTAAACCCCTTTTTCTGAAATCCTTCCATCAACGTTTTTATAACGCTTTCTGTCACTTCACTCGAACAGGTGTTCCATCTCCATTTAAAGTCCAACACATTTTTGGACACCACTGTACTTTTGAAATCTCATTTAACAAGTGCCCAATATCTGTTTACTGGCCTTATCTCCAGTCAGTTTTGAGAATTTGCCTATCTTGGTACAAATACTATATTATTACTTTTGAGCCACACAAGGGCTCATTAACCATAATAGCGAGATGCTTAGTCTGGCCAAAATAAGTGATGTGTGTGAAGATAAATTTTAAAATTTGATCCTAGACACAAACCTTTTCACTTAACAGAGCTCTGTTAACCAATTAACAGAGCTCTGTTAACGGTTTAACAGAGCTCTGCACAATCAGAATACTGACAAAAAACAAGGATTTCGGGAAAACGGGACAACATGGGCGGATGAATCCAAGTGGAAATGGTGGCCAATACCTCCAGTTATCACACCCTATAGCCAGAATATTTAACAGAGCGAGTTTTCATAGCAAATTTTGAAAAAAATGTTAAACTTAAAATCTCAAAGGATAATCGAGGATTTCACGAAAACGGGACAACATGGGCGGATGAATCCAAGTGGAAATGGTGGCCAATACCTCCAGTTATCACACCCCATAGCCAGAATATTTAACAGAGCGAGTTTTCATATCAAATTTTGAAAAAAATGTTAAACTTAAAATCTCAAAGGATAATCAAGGATTCCACGAAAACGGGACAACATGGGCGGATGAATCCAAGTGGAAATGGCGGCCAATACCTTCAGTTATCACACCTCATAGCCAGAATATTTAACAGAGCGAGTTTTCATACCAAATTTTGAAAAAATTTAAACTTAAAATCTCAAAGGATAATCAAGGATTCCACGAAAACGGGACAACATGGGCGGATGAATCCAAGTGGAAATGGTGACCAATACCTCCAGTTATCACACCCTATAGCCAGAATATTTAACAGAGCGAGTTTTCATAGCAAATTTTGAAAAAAATGTTAAACTTAAAATCTCAAAGGATAATCAAGGATTCCACGAAAACGGGACAACATGGGCGGATGAATCCAAGTGGAAATGGTGGCCAATACCTTCAGTTATCACACCCCATAGCCAGAATATTTAACAGAGCGAGTTTTCATACCAAATTTTGAAAAATGTTAAACTTACAATCTTAAAGGATAATCAAGGATTCCACGAAAACGGGACAACATGGGCGGATGAATCCAAGTGGAAATGGTGGCCAATACCTCCAGTTATCACACCCCATAGCCAGAATATTTAACAGAGCGAGTTTTCATATCAAATTTTGAAAAAAATGTTAAACCTCAAATCTCAAAGGATAATCAAGGATATTACGAAAACGGGACAACATGGGCGGATGAATCCAAGTGGAAATGGTGGCCAATACCTCCAGTTATCACACTCTATAGCCAGAATATTTAACAGAGCGAGTTTTCATATCAAATTTTGAAAAAAATGTTAAACTTAAAATCTCAAAGGATAATCAAGGATTCCACGAAAACGGGACAACATGGGCGGATGAATCCAAGTGGAAATGGCGGCCAATACCTTCAGTTATCACACTCTATAGCCAGAATATTTAACAGAGCGAGTTTTCATACCAAATTTTGAAAAAATTTAAATTTAAAATCTCAAAGGATAATCAAGGATTCCACTAAACGGGACAACATGGGCGGATGAATCCAAGTGGAAATGGTGACCAATACCTCCAGTTATCACACCCTATAGCCAGAATATTTAACAGAGCGAGTTTTCATAGCAAATTTTGAAAAAAATGTTAAACTTAAAATCTCAAAGGATAATCAAGGATTCCACGAAAACGGGACAACATGGGCGGATGAATCCAAGTGGAAATGGTGGCCAATACCTCCAGTTATCACACCCATAGCCAGAATATTTAACAGAGCGAGTTTTCATAGCAAATTTTGAAAAAAATGTTAAACTTAAAATCTCAAAGGATAATCAAGGATTCCACGAAAACGGGACAACATGGGCGGATGAATCCAAGTGGAAATGGTGGCCAATACCTCCACTTATCACACCCCATAGCCAGAATATTTAACAGAGCGAGTTTTCATATCAAATTTTGAAAAAAATGTTAAACTTAAAATCTCAAAGGATAATCAAGGATTCCACGAAAACGGGACAACATGGGCGGATGAATCCAAGTGGAAATGGCGGCCAATACCTTCAGTTATCACACCCCATAGCCAGAATATTTAACAGAGCGAGTTTTCATACCAAATTTTGAAAAAATTTAAATTTAAAATCTCAAAGGATAATCAAGGATTCCACGAAAACGGGACAACATGGGCGGATGAATCCAAGTGGAAATGGCGGCCAATACCTTCAGTTATCACACCCCATAGCCAGAATATTTAACAGAGCGAGTTTTCATACCAAATTTTGAAAAAATTTAAATTTAAAATCTCAAAGGATAATCAAGGATTCCACGAAAACGGGACAACATGGGCGGATGAATCCAAGTGGAAATGGTGACCAATACCTTCAGTTATCACACCCTATAGCCAGAATATTTAACAGAGCGAGTTTTCATAGCAAATTTTGAAAAAAATGTTAAACTTAAAATCTCAAAGGATAATCAAGGATTCCACGAAAACGGGACAACATGGGCGGATGAATCCAAGTGGAAATGGTGACCAATACCTCCAGTTATCACACCCTATAGCCAGAATATTTAACAGAGCGAGTTTTCATAGCAAATTTTGAAAAAAATGTTAAACTTAAAATCTCAAAGGATAATCAAGGATTCCACGAAAACGGGACAACATGGGCGGATGAATCCAAGTGGAAATGGTGGCCAATACCTTCAGTTATCACACCCCATAGCCAGAATATTTAACAGAGCGAGTTTTCATACCAAATTTTGAAAAAATGTTAAACTTACAATCTTAAAGGATAATCAAGGATTCCACGAAAACGGGACAACATGGGCGGATGAATCCAAGTGGAAATGGTGGCCAATACCTCCAGTTATCACACCCCATAGCCAGAATATTTAACAGAGCGAGTTTTCATATCAAATTTTGAAAAAAATGTTAAACCTCAAATCTCAAAGGATAATCAAGGATATTACGAAAACGGGACAACATGGGCGGATGAATCCAAGTGGAAATGGTGGCCAATACCTTCAGTTATCACACCTCATAGCCAGAATATTTAACAGAGCGAGTTTTCATACCAAATTTTGAAAAAATTTAAACTTAAAATCTCAAAGGATAATCAAGGATTCCACGAAAACGGGACAACATGGGCGGATGAATCCAAGTGGAAATGGTGGCCAATACCTTCAGTTATCACACCCCATAGCCAGAATATTTAACAGAGCGAGTTTTCATACCAAATTTTGAAAAAATGTTAAACTTACAATCTTAAAGGATAATCAAGGATTCCACGAAAACGGGACAACATGGGCGGATGAATCCAAGTGGAAATGGTGGCCAATACCTCCAGTTATCACACCCCATAGCCAGAATATTTAACAGAGCGAGTTTTCATATCAAATTTTGAAAAAAATGTTAAACCTCAAATCTCAAAGGATAATCAAGGATTCCACGAAAACGGGACAACATGGGCGGATGAATCCAAGTGGAAATGGTGGCCAATACCTCCAGTTATCACACTCTATAGCCAGAATATTTAACAGAGCGAGTTTTCATAGCAAATTTTGAAAAAAATGTTAAACTTAAAATCTCAAAGGATAATCAAGGATTCCACGAAAACGGGACAACATGGGCGGATGAATCCAAGTGGAAATGGCGGCCAATACCTTCAGTTATCACACTCTATAGCCAGAATATTTAACAGAGCGAGTTTTCATACCAAATTTTGAAAAAATTTAAATTTAAAATCTCAAAGGATAATCAAGGATTCCACGAAAACGGGACAACATGGGCGGATGAATCCAAGTGGAAATGGTGACCAATACCTCCAGTTATCACACCCTATAGCCAGAATATTTAACAGAGCGAGTTTTCATAGCAAATTTTGAAAAAAATGTTAAACTTAAAATCTCAAAGGATAATCAAGGATTCCACGAAAACGGGACAACATGGGCGGATGAATCCAAGTGGAAATGGTGGCCAATACCTCCAGTTATCACACCCTATAGCCAGAATATTTAACAGAGCGAGTTTTCATACCAAATTTTGAAAAAATGTTAAACCTCAAATCTCAAAGGATAATCAAGGATTCCACGAAAACGGGACAACATGGGCGGATGAATCCAAGTGGAAATGGTGGCCAATACCTCCAGTTATCACACCCCATAGCCAGAATATTTAACAGAGCGAGTTTTCATAGCAAATTTTGAAAAAATGTTAAACTTACAATCTTAAAGGATAATCAAGGATTCCACGAAAACGGGACAACATGGGCGGATGAATCCAAGTGGAAATGGTGGCCAATACCTCCAGTTATCACACCCCATAGCCAGAATATTTAACAGAGCGAGTTTTCATATCAAATTTTGAAAAAAATGTTAAACCTCAAATCTCAAAGAATAATCAAGGATTCCACGAAAACGGGACAACATGGGCGGATGAATCCAAGTGGAAATGGTGGCCAATACCTCCAGTTATCACACTCTATAGCCAGAATATTTAACAGAGCGAGTTTTCATACCAAATTTTGAAAAAATTTAAATTTAAAATCTCAAAGGATAATCAAGGATTCCACGAAAACGGGACAACATGGGCGGATGAATCCAAGTGGAAATGGTGACCAATACCTCCAGTTATCACACCCTATAGCCAGAATATTTAACAGAGCGAGTTTTCATATCAAATTTTGAAAAAAATGTTAAACCTCAAATCTCAAAGGATAATCAAGGATTCCACGAAAACGGGACAACATGGGCGGATGAATCCAAGTGGAAATGGCGGCCAATACCTTCAGTTATCACACCCCATAGCCAGAATATTTAACAGAGCGAGTTTTCATACCAAATTTTGAAAAAATTTAAATTTAAAATCTCAAAGGATAATCAAGGATTCCACGAAAACGGGACAACATGGGCGGATGAATCCAAGTGGAAATGGTGACCAATACCTCCAGTTATCACACCCTATAGCCAGAATATTTAACAGAGCGAGTTTTCATAGCAAATTTTGAAAAAAATGTTAAACTTAAAATCTCAAAGGATAATCAAGGATTCCACGAAAACGGGACAACATGGGCGGATGAATCCAAGTGGAAATGGTGGCCAATACCTCCAGTTATCACACCCCATAGCCAGAATATTTAACAGAGCGAGTTTTCATACCAAATTTTGAAAAAATGTTAAACCTCAAATCTCAAAGGATAATCAAGGATTCCACGAAAACGGGACAAGTGGAAATGGTGGAAAATGGATTCATTGATTATAATCAATAACCAGGGTATTTAACAGAATGTGTTTGATTGATTTTTTCTATTGAAATGAACATACTAAATTATATTCAATGATTGTAGGAAAATGGAACAGTATGAAAAATCCTAAATTTTAGTATAATATGAGCTGTGTGGCATTTTAACTGTCTTATTTCAATAATGTTATTAAAGATTTGGTTAATCACGGATATTTTTACTTATAGAAAACATATGTAGATATGAATTGTTAAATATTAGTTTTGACATTTGTGTTAGGAATTCTTTCTTATTATTTAAAAATATATTAAAAAATAATTTTAAGGTGAAAATATGTATTTTTTAAATAATCCAACTAATTAATTGTCGGATAAGACCGGGTACACAATTCCCTACACCACTGCCTAAGCATGAAAAATGATGGATCCATTCATAAATATGTTTTTATGATTTTTAGTGGTCTATATATATAAAATAGGAAGTGTATATATTTGCATGCAAGTATGTTTGTATACATAAAATTTTCACTTAATTATCCTAATATACATGAAAGTAACATAGGCTATAAAACATGTCGATGCGACCAGGGGGAGGGATACCCCCCCATAAGAAGCAAATATTGAGTATCGAATATGTAAAGAGCTATTACAGCGAAAGTCTTAAAATTTTGCAGCTATTATGCTACTTGAAACACCATTATTGAAAAAATATAGGACTTATAGGATCAGGGGCCATATAAAGCAAATTTTAATACAAGTGCAACACAAACATCGAAAATTTTGGTAAGATGATATGACCAACTTTGATCTTGTGTTCGGAACAACTGCTTCTCAAAATAAATTAGAATACATTTAAATGGTTTCCATATGAAATTTAATTTAATTATGTTAAGAAATTCCAAAGTTTCAGAATTATTATAACAATATTTAAATGTAAGAAAAACATATGAAATAAATTATTAAAGTTGTCCTTCTCTTTGTGGAAGATTTCTCTCACAAAATTTTTGTAATTAGATTTTTGTTTAAATTTCGTTTACCATTGCCTTTATATTATAAAAATGTTAGCGCTGTAAGGTTTAAGATAAAATTTGTTTCTTATGTTAAATAAAATACATGTTATTGAAGACGCCATATAATTTACAGACTAATGTTATTAATAGATAACAACATTTTATAACTGTAAAATACGTTACTTTAACAAGTAAACAAATATATTGGAATGACTAAAAACGACTATGTAATACACTATAATAATTGTGAACCTATTTTTTTAAAAATAAGTTTATATGTAATTTTTATGTTTTATACATTCAAATATAAATGATCAATTTAAAATAATTTTGGAGAGTAATGAAAAATAATGTGAGCGACGTAGGCTTTAACATGTTTTTCGGTGGAACCTATCATCAACAAAAAATCAGTATTTACAAACGTTATCATTAACAAAAATATGATTTTTTAAAGTACCACCCAATATGGAATTTTATTTTGATTACTCTTTATCCACATACGTATATATAAATGAACCTGTCTTTGTCTTCCGTAGGGGGGGGGGTTAGGAACCCTCTGTATAAATGAATATTTATTATCGAATATCTAAAGAGGTATTAAAATGAGAGTATTAAGATTGCATACCAATTTCATTTCGATTTAGGTCAAGGGGAGATGTACCCTTTATTTATCTAAGAACAGATACGCTAAAAGACATCCACTTTGACAGAATCTGCGTTGAAAGAAATTTTAATTTTAATGCATGTCGTGATTTATAAAATTTCTTTCGGAATCTTGGACTAAGAGGATTTAAAGTGCAGCAAAGCGCACCAGGTATTATTGCACCAAGGACTTATTATTCATTCATTAGCTTAAACACCGATTACGGTAAATAAGAACTACATTGAAATATGGTAACATATTCTTAAATATAAAACTTTATAAATAAAAAGAAGAATTTTTCTAAATTTACATATTTAAGAACCTTTTACTCCAGAACACTATTTCGGGAAGTGGTATTATAAAGGTGTCATTACCGAATATGGCCCGATGAGTATCAGACTAGATTCATATATTAAGAACGGTTTAAAAAATTAGATCAAATTTAAAACCTTTTAATTTAAATTTGATCCAAACCTTTAAATTAATAATATATATTAATGATAGTTCGAGCAATAATTGTACCAATTGTTTAAAAGTTTTATAAGTTTAGTAAAATATAGACCGATTTCGCAAAGAAAGTATTATATTTTCAATACAGTTAGAAAATTTTGGTGACGATTATATATTAAAATGGCTCATATTTATATAGGAGTTTTATAAGTTCAAACCCGTTTTCCGGGAATAGGCGATATGTGTGAGTTATAACAAGATATATATCAATGTCGGTCAAATTATTAAAATTTTATTTAGACTGTTGGCAACATAATTATACTGAATTTGAATAGAATTGGTAGTATTTGCCCGCTAAATATGAACCGATATTGGTTAAATTGATAACATATATTCAAGACGATTAGAAAATAACTATGCCGAATTTAATTAAATTGCTCTTTATTAATTGGTTCTATAGGTTCAAAACTTTTTTCTGGAAAGGAGCTTTATATGAGCGCTATGTCAAAATATGAACCGATTTTAATAAAATTTATAACATATATTTTGGGCAGCTAAAAAATTTATTGTGCAAAATCTTAAAAAAATTCGTTCATATTTAGGAGTTTTATAAGCTATAAATCATATTCCAGGAAGAGGCTTTCTCTTTAGCCTTCAACTTCTTTCGGATTCAATAATAATTGAATTTTTGCAGTTACTTTAAAAAAACAAGTAAGAATGCTATATTCGGCTATGCCGAATCTTAAATACCCTCCACCACAAATTCGTGTAAAGTAAAGTTAGGTTCCATTGATACACATACACTCACAAATGTATATAACACAGAAATACTTAATCAGTCATATAATTAGTTACAATTTAGGCTATAAATTTTTTCTACTGAACTGCCTTTTTTCTACCAAATTTCATTGAGCTCTGTTAATTTTTGTGGATGTGAGCAGACAAAGAGATTGACGAAAATCGACTGAGATTTTGAATTGATGCAAGAATATATACATTATGGGGTCTGAAATAATTCATTCTTAGCGTTACACACAGAATGACAAAGTTAATATTCTCTCTCTACCACTTGTACTGTGGAGCGTATAAAAACAAAAAATATGCTTGTTATAAGCTCAAAACAATTTTCCGGGAAAGGGCCTTATATGGGAGCTACAGCAAAATTCGGACCAAGATTGTTTATATTTATAATATACTTTGATTATAGTTAGAAAAATCATTGTGCTAAATTTTAATGGAATTGATCTTTATTTAAATGTTTTATAAACTCTAATCCGTTTTCCGGGAAATCCCGTTATAGGAAAATTTGGACCGATATAGGGCAAATTAATATAATATCTTCAGAACAGTTAGCAAAATAAATGTGTCGACATTCAATAGAATTGGTCTTTATTTACTCGGGAAGGGGCGTTATAATGGAGCTATATCAAAATATGGACCCATGTTAACAAAATTTATAACACATATTTATATGTTAATAAAATTTATAACATATATTTAAAATAAGTAGAAAATTAACTGTGTCAAATTTCAATAGAATTGGTTCCAATTTAAGAGTTTTATGAGCTATAAATCATATTCCGGGAAGGGGCATTATATGGGAGCTATATCAAAAATATGGACCCATGTTAATAAAATTTATAATATATATTAAAAATAGCTAGAAAATTAACTGTGTCAAATTTCAATAGAATTGGTTCAAATCTTAAAGTGTTATACGCTATAAATCATATTCCGGGAAGGGGCATTATATGGGAGCTATATCAAAATATGGACCAATATTAATAAAATTTATAACATATATTGAGGTTAAAAAATTAGTTGTGACAAATTTCAGTAAATTATCTTAAGAATTGCGGCCCATATGGCACAAAGAGTTTGGGGTGTATCAAAATTTTGCATATTATAGCATATTATAACTTTTTTCCGGTTAATCAGATTTTGATAATTTTTGCACGATGATGAAGCACGTGCAGTTGTATGCTAAAATTAATTTTTCGTTTAAGTCCAATTACATTTTTAGAAAAAATTATAAGAGTTGATTTTCGAAATTTTGAGGTTGTTTCAGATATCGATCTATAACTTCCTTGCTTATAAACCGATATAGCTGGTTTTAAATAGCAAACTGCTTAGGACAATAACAACAATGTGGCCAAGTTTTATCGAATTTGGTCAATTATTCTAGGCGTGAGAATGTTTCCAACAGACAGACAGACGGACATAGCTAAATCGACTCAGTTTTTGATTTGATGCAATAATATATATACATTGTGGGTCTGAGATGATTCCTTCTTGGCGTTACATACAGAATGACAAACTTAATATACCCTCACCACTTGTGGTGGTGGAGGGTATAAAAAGAAAAAGCAATAGTTCTTTTTCGAAGAGGTTATCACAGACATTGGTCTTTAACTTTTTTGTGTATTGAACTAATATAGCTGGTTTTATATATAAAACTGTTTAAGACAATAACAGACAGCGTGGCCAAATTTCGCTGAATTCGGAGAATTATTGTAGGCGTAAGAATTTTGTCTGAGATGATTCCTCCTAGGCTTTACACACGGAATGCCATAGTTAATATACTCTCATTACCACTTGTGGTGGTAAGTCCGTCTGTCTGTCTGATGGAAACATTCTACCGCCTAGAATAGTTGTCCGAATTCATAAAACTTGGCCAAATTGTTTGTTTTGTCCTAAGCAGTTTACTATTTAAAACCAGCTATATCGATTCATAAGCAAGGAAATTATAGACCGATATCTGAAACAACCTCAAAATTTCGAAAATGAACTCTTATAATTTTTTCTAAAATGTAATTGGACTTAAAAAAAATTAATTTTAGCATACAATTTCACGTGCTTCAACAAAATCTGATTAAAAGGAAAAAAGTTATAAGCTATAATTGATACACCACAAACTCTTTGTGTCATATGGGCCGCAGTTTTAAGATAATTTACTGAAATTTGTTACATATACTTATTTTGATACAATAATAAATCCAAAGAAGTCATATTGTTCTGGGATCATTAATTGACCCAACTCCCATATAAGGACCCTTCCCATAATATGATTTATAGCTTATAAAACTTTTAAATTTGAACCAGTTCTTTTGAAATTTGGCAAAATCAATTTTTTAACTATTTTAAACCGGAAAACCGGTTTGAGCCTATAAAACAATCAAATAAACACTAATTTCATTGGAACTCGGTACAATGTATTTTTTAACTATTTTTATTGTATATTTTTAGTTAGAACAATCTCGGTTTATATTTTGATGTAGCTCCCATATCAGGCCCCTCACCGAAAACAGTTTTCATCTTATAAAACGTGTATATGAAAGACCAATTCTATTGAGATTCGCACTATTATTTTGCTAACTGTTCTGAAGATATTATATTAATTTGCCCTATATCGGTCCACATTTAAATAAAGATAAAACATTTAAATTAAATTTAGCACAATAATTTTTCTAACTATAATCAAAGTATATTATAAATATGAACAATCTTGGGTCTAAATTTTGCTGTAGCTCCCATATAGGCTCCTTCCCGGAAAACAGTTTGAACTTATAACAAGCATATTTTTTGTTTTTATACGCTCCACAGTACAAGTGGTAGAGAGAGAATATTAACTTGTCATTCTGTGTGTAACGCTAAGAATGAATTATTTAAGACCCCACAATATATATATTCATGACTTCAAATCAAAATCTCAGTCGATTTTCGTCGATCTCTCTGTCTGCTCATATCCAAAAAGAAAAAAGGCAGTTCAGTAGAAAAATTTTTCAGCCAAATTGTAACTAATTTTATGACTAATTTAGTATTTCTGTGTTATATACTATATACATTGTGGGTGTATGTGTATCTATGGAACCTAACGTATTAACTTTACACGAATTCTTGTGGTGGAGGGTATTGAAGATTCGGCATAGCCGAATATAGCCTTTCTTACTTGTTGTTATTACATTTTTAGAATAAAACAACAACAATAAGATAAATTGCTGCAAGATTTTTTGTGTGCTTGTTTATATGTACAAGCACATTTTTTTTCTTCTTTTGATTTCTTCTCAACATTTTCGCAATTTTGAGGAGTAAAGAAATAATCATCTTTTTACTCTAGCTGAAGGAAGAGTAATATAATCTATAAATAAAAATTAAAATTTTAATCGAAAAAAGAGTTTTATATTTTTTAATCTTCTCTAAATAAGAGTAAAAATAAAGATCATTTCAAAAATTAAAATTTTGCTCTGAGTTTGGAAGAGCACAAGTTGCTTAGAACGATGGACTACATTCGAAAATGGCAACATCCGATGTTTTATCTCAGGTCAGGTGTAGGAGAAGGCGGTATTCACCAGGCTCATTCCGTTAAGTATTCCTTTCATATTGTAATGTCTTAATGGAATCCCGGATTACTCTTTCCATATTTGAGATTTTAAGTTTAAAATTTTTCAAAATTTGCTATGAAAACTCGCTCTGTTAAATATTCTGGCTATGGGTGTGATAACTGGAGGTATTGGCCACCATTTCCACTTGGATTCATCCGCCCATGTTGTCCCGTTTTCGTGGAATCCTTGATTATCCTTGAGATTTTAAGTTTAAATTTTTTTCAAAATTTGCGTATGAAAACTCGCTCTGTTAAATATTCTGGCTATGGGTGTGATAACTGAAGGTATTGGCCACCATTTCCACTTGGATTCATCCGCCCATGTTGTCCCGTTTTCGTGGAATCCTTGATTATCCTTTGAGATTTTAGGTTTAACATTTTTTCAAACATTTGATATGAAAACTCGCTCTGTTAAATATTCTGGCTATAGGTGTGATAACTGAGGTATGGTCACCATTTCCACTTGGATTCATCCGCCCATGTTTCCCGTTTTCGTGGAATCCTTGATTATTCCTTTGAGATTTTAAATTTAACATTTTTCAAAATTTGTATGAAAACTCGCTCTGTTAAATATTCTGGCTATAGAGTGTGATAACTGGAGGTATTGGCCACCATTCCACTTGGATTCATCCGCCATGTTGTCCCGTTTCGTGGAATCCTTGATTATCCTTTGAGATTTGAGGTTTAACATTTTTTCAAAATTTGATATGAAAACTCGCTCTGTTAAATATTCTGGCTATGGGTGTGATAACTGGAGGTATTGGCCACCATTTCCACTTGGATTCATCCGCCCATGTTGTCCCGTTTTCGTGAATCCTTGATTATCCTTTGAGATTTGTAAGGTTTACATTTTTTTCAAAATTTGGTATGAAAACTCGCTCTGTTAAATATTCTGGCTATGGGTGTGATAACTGGAGGTATTGGCCACCATTTCCACTTGGATTCATCCGCCCATGTTGTCCCGTTTCGTGGATCCTTGATTATCCTTTGAGATTGTTAAGTTTAACATTTTTTCAAAATTTGCTATTGAAAACTCGCTCTGTTAAATATTCTGGCTATAGGGTGTGATAACTGGAGGTATTGGCCACCATTTCCACTTGGATTCATCCGCCATGTTGTCCCGTTTTACGTTGGAATCCTTGATTATCCTTTGAGATTTTAAGTTTATAATTTTTTCAAATTTGGTTATGTAAAACTTCGCTCTGTTAATATTCTGGCTACTGGGGTGTGATAACTGGAGGTATTGGCCACCAATTTCCACTTGGATTCGTCCGCCCATGTTGTCCCGTTTCGTAATGATCTTGATTATCCTTTGAGATTTTAAGTTTAACATTTTTTTCAAAATTGATATGAAAACTCGCTCTGTTAAATATTCTGGCTATGGGGTGTGATAACTGGAGGTATTGGCCACATTTCCACTTGGATTCATCCGCCCATGTTGTCCCGTTTTCGTGGAATCCTTGATCCTTTAAGATTTTAAGTTTAAACATTCAAAATTTGGTATGAAAACTCGCTCTGTTAAAATTCTGGCTATGGGTGTGATAACTGGAGGTATTGGCCACCATTTCCACTTGGATTCATCCGCCCTGTTGTCCCGTTTTCGTGGAATCCTTGTTATCCTTTTGAGATTTTAAGTTTAACATTTTTTCAAAATTTGCTATGAAAACTCGCTCTGTTAAATATTCTGGCTATGGGGTGTGATAACTGGAGTATTGGCCACCATTTCCACTTGGATTCATCCGCCCATGTTGTCCCGTTTTCGTGGAATCCTTGATATCCTTTGAGATTTTAAATTTAAATTTTTTCAAAATTTGCGTATGAAAACTCGCTCTGTTAAATATTCTGGCTATAGGGTGTGATAACTGAAGGTATTGGCCACCATTTCCACTTGGATTCATCGCCCATGTTGTCCCGTTTCGTGGAATCCCTGATTATCCTTTGAGATTTTAGTTTACAATTTTTTCAAAATTTGCTATGAAAACTCGCTCTGTT
>PYHX02000158.1:12696669-12740809 GCA_004302925.2 Cochliomyia hominivorax | reverse complement strand
TGTATTAAGTGTTTTGTTTGTATGGTGAAACCACGTCCCGTACCCAATCAAAAAAGTTTATAGTGCGTAATAGAAAGAAATTAAATAAACGTTTTTTTCAAGTTTTAAGTTTTCAAAAGTTTTCTCCGATATCGGTCTATAACCGATTTTATTATTAAATCTATTAGCGATTTTATATAAAATCTTTTCAGGATAATGTCATCCGATAAAATTTAATTGAGCTCTATTCATTATTGGGGATGTCAGCGAGCCCAAATCAACAGGCGATTAGACAGACAAACATAGGTAATCGAATCAGATTATGATTTGATGCATAAATATTTATATATTTTATGGTTCTTGCATGATTTCTTCTTGGCAGAATGACGAAATTAATACACCCTCATCACATACTATAAAATCTTCTTGGGAAAATCTTGTTTAAAAAGTTCCTTTTTATGATAAAATCGTGACTTTGTCGTTATTAGAAACGTGATCCTATGAAGCTTTATAATCAAGGTATCTGTTTGAGTTTTCGTAGAGTTTGGATAGCTTTTTCCCTAAAAAAATATTATTAAAAATTTATTGACTCTAATTCCTCAATTTCAAAGTGGAAAAATGTTATCGCCATTAAAAAAATTTCCAAAATTTCTATTTCAAACTAATATATCGTTTTAATTGGATCCACGTTAGTATAAAATTATGTAAAAAATCTCAGATTTTGTGTTTCTTTGGATCCAAATTGAATTCACGAAGAATGAAAAACTTCATACCCGAGAGAAAAGATTTTGTGGATTCACTCAAGGTCCTCAGGACCCACTTAGTACTTGTTATCTCTAAATTAGTTGCACAAGACGTCAAAAATATCCACTTCAAATTGCAATTGAATATATTAAATAGATCCAGATTTACAGATTTATTTCCAAAAAGAGCGTGTATTGTGATGAGGGAAAATACCAAAATATCGGGACTGTAGAAAATCAATCAAGTTTTGGTCTAATTTATTTGAAATCTTCTACCTTGATTTCGAATTCGGATAATTATATTAATGGAAGAGTGTTGCTAATAGACAGAGGCTCACAGCAAAACGAACCTTCATAAGGTCTTCAGTTCTCTTCTGTCATAACATGAATAAAGTATTTGGCGTTTCGCAAAAGGTTATTATTTTTTATTCTTATTATCGCTATCGAATCAATGAAAAATATTTTTTTTAATTTTTTCCTGGTAGAAAAATTGACTCTATTTGCGATAAAATCAAGGCCTGAAAATAAAATCACTTACGTCACAAAATAAGTAACTATATTTCGATTGCTTTTCCCTCTTCATTCCCTAGACTTTTGCAGTTTCAAAAATTATCGCTTTAAGCCAAAAAAAAAAAAAAATAGTCATAAACATGATTTTCACATAAATGAAAAATGAATTTAGTTCCTTTTTTGTTGCCTTTAATTCATTTGCCTTTTTGTAGTCCGTAAATATATATTTTTCCGAAGAATTTTTCACAAAAAATATTCGATTGCATTTAATCATAAATGGACTGTATGTCTGCCTCAGGATTATGGTAGTTTTTAGTGTTGTTGTAATCATAAATTTCTTGTAATTTTTACAGATTTTTGTTTCATTTAAGATCAGATTTTCGTTATTCAGTTGTTTCTTATTCGAATTTGTTAAACAAAAATTGTTTCAATTTTTTTTGCCTTTTTATTCTCTATTAAACCACAATTACAGCCTTAAGGCCAAAATAATATTTTTGATGGTTTATTGGTTTTTATGATTTTCATATTTTTCTCTTGTATTTTTGGAAAAAAAGACTTCTGCAAGTAAATAAGTTTTGATTACAAAGATTATGTAATGACCAGTGGTCGGTTTCTTTAAAGTCCTTTAATTTTTCCAAAATAATGAAAAAATTTGTTGTTTTAAATAAAAAAAAAAAATAAGTTTTTCTTTTAGTTAAATGTTCATTTAAAACAAGATTTTATTTAAAGAACTGAACTGGAACTGAACTAGAAATGAACTAGAAACCAGAACCGAATTAGAACTGAACTAGAACAGAACTAGAACTGAACTAGAACTGAACTATAAATGAGCTAGAACTGAACTAGAAATGAACTAGAACTGAAATAAAACTGAACTAGAACTGTACTTGAACTGAACTAGAACTGAACTAGAATTGAACTAGAACTGAACCAGAACCGAATTTGAACTGAACTAGAAATAAACTAGAACTGAACTAGAAATGAACTTGAAATGAACTAGAACTAAACTTTAAATGAACTAGAACTGAACCAGAACTGAATTAGAATTGAACTAGAACTGAACCAGAATTGAACTAGAACTGAACTGGAACAGAACTAGAACTGAACTAGAAATGAACTAGAACTAAACTACACCTAAACCTGAATTGAACTACATTTAAACTGAACTTGAATTGAACTAGAACTGAACTAGAATTGAATTAGAACTGAATTATAAATGAACTAGAAATAAACTAGATCTGAACCAAAACTGAATTAAAACTGAACTTGAACTGAGCTTGAACTGAGCTTGAACTGAGCTTGAACTGAACTTGAACTGAACTAGAACTGAACCAGAATTGAATTAGAATTGAACTAGAACTGAAGTAGAATCAATACTTAATTGTGAATTAGAATCTGAATTAGGTTATGAGTTACACATGACACTTGCATTTGTACCTCAATTTTTGAACGTTGGAGAATTTTATGGTTTGAGAGATTTCACTCATACTCCAGTTTTATTATCTTTTTCTTGACAAAATTTTTCTCCTGTATTTTTTTTAAACAACAAACTGTGTGTTATCATTGATACATGTCATTAATTAATTATCAGTAAATGAAACCTTTAAAACAGCACCAAAAATCCTTCTCTATTTATTTCCTTTAAAAAAAAAAAAACTTTTATTTCTCATTTCTTTATTCCATTTATTTCGCTTAAATAATCTTTCTCTTAAATCGAAAAGTATTTATTTTCTTAGTGATTTATTTTCGTAAAACCATTCAAGTGTTTTATAAAGAACATATTTCTATTTAAATAGAATAGAATTAGGAAAAAAGCAAAACGTAGATGGAGAAGAGTGTGAAATAAAAAAAAGAGTACTCAACTCATTGCTTCTTTCCGTTTTCCTGTTTGAGAAGCAGCAAATGCATGAAGATAATAAAACAATAGAAATTCAAGTACGAAAATTGTTAAAATGAAATAAACTATTGTTTCCTAGAGCCACAGAAATCAAAACGGATATTGAAGCAAATTGTAAAACCAAACAACAAACACGTATGAATAATAATAATATTGAGAGAGAGAAAAAGAATGCAAATAAAAAAGGAAATAGTAATGAAAAGCAACAAAAGATTTCAAATAAAATAAAAACAAAAGAAAAAAAAACACTTGAAAACCAAAAGGAAACAGAAAAATGAATGTAAAAAATTTGAAAAAATAAAAAAAGAAATAAGAGACCAAAACATATTTGCTTATTCTTTGGATCAATGAAGTTTAGTTTGTCGATTGTAATAATATTTCTTTGTCAATAAATAAAGTGAATTTGGAAAAAAAAATGAAAATGAACAAAAGGATTTTTTTATTTAGTTTTTCTTATTTTTCTCAGTTTTATCCTCAGTGTATTTAAAAGTTTAAGTTCTTAAAGAATTTCAACAGAAACTGCAAAAGCTCACAAAATAAACCACTAAACAACAAATAAGAGGAAGAAATGAAAAAGAAAAGTTTCACATGAAATAAACTTCTTCGAAGAGAAACTTTTATTCTGTGTGCAACAGACCATTTAGAAGAATAAGAATTTAAATACATATATAGTTTTATTTGCTATATACATGTGTGTGTATATGTGTAGATGCATGTGTACATATGAATATGTTAGTTTTCCTGTTTATTTATGTATATTTTTATGTATGAGTATAGTTATTTATAGAAACATATACACATACATATACATATACATATACATATACATATACATATACATATACATATACATATACATATACATATACATATACATATATATATGTATATGAGTTCGAGTTTAAGACTTTCGTTTCTTCCTTTTTTGTTTTTTTTAAGTTTTTGTTGTTTTCTTATTATTTTTTGTATGTGGCTGTTTCTCACCATTAATTTAGTTTGCATAAGATCAATATTTAAACATTTCAGCTAAAATGGGGACAAATAATAATATTAATTCAAAAGTTTTTAATTTAAGTTCTGGTTCAGCTTTAGTTCGGTTCACTTCTAGTTTAGTTCTAGTTCAGTTCTATTTCAGTTCTAGTTCAGTTCTAGTTTAGTTCTTGTTTCGTTCTTGTTCAGTTCTAGTTCACCTTTGTTCTTCACTTCTGGTTCAGTTCTATTTCAGTTTTAAAATAACTCTAGTTCAGTTGTAGTTCAGTTCTACATCAGTTCAAGTCCAGTTTTAGTTAGGTCTAGTTCAGCTGTTCATTTCAAGTTCAGTTCTAATTCAGCTTTAGTTCAGTTCTAGTTCACTTTTGTTCTTCAGTTCTGATTCAGTTCTGATTCAGTTCTACATCAGTTCTACTTCAGTTCTACTTCAGTTCAAGTTCAGTTCTATTTCAGTTCTAGTTCAGTTCTACATCAGTTCAAGTTCTGTTCTAGTTTAGGTCTAGTTCAGCTGTAGTTCAGTTCTAGTTCAGTTCATTTCAAGTTCAGTTCTAGTTCAGTTCTAGTTCAGCTTTAGTTCAGTTTTAGTTCAGTTCTAGTTCAGTTCTAGTTCAATTTTGTTCTTCAGTTCTGATTCAGTTCTACATCAGTTCTACTTCAGTTCTACTTCAGTTCAAGTTCAGTTCTAGTTCAGCTGTAGTTCAGTTCTAATTCAGTTCTAATTCGGTTCTAATTCAGTTCTATTTCAGTTCTAGTTCAGTTCTAGTTCAGTTCTACATCAGTTCAAGTTCTGTTCTAGTTTAGGTCTAGTTCAGCTGTAGTTCAGTTCTAGTTCAGTTCATTTCAAGTTCAGTTCTAGTTCAGCTTTAGTTCAGTTTTAGTTCAGTTCTAGTTCAGTTCTTGTTCACTTTCGTTCTTCAGTTCCAGTTTCGCTTTAGTTCAATTTTATTTTACATCGCTTTCATTAGCGTAAATCACCAACATTAAGTGAATAAATACCATCATTTGACGCCTTTTAATTTCCTTTAATTGTATATATGGAATGTATCTAAGATTTTTGGTCTCCAGAAAAAGAAATACTCGGAGTTATTTCATATTAAAAAATGTCTGAAATATTTTCATAATATGAACATCTTTTCGTTGCATTTATTTTGTGTTTACATTTATGAGCAAATATTCATATTTATAGACTCATACATACACAAACATAATATTCCTTATTTTTCCTATAAACAACATATTACATTCATACATATGTATGTATGTATAAGTATGTATATATTTACTTTTAAAAACCACATATCAACATGTTCTTTTTTTATGGAGTTGCTCTTTATTTAATGTGATAAACAACAACAACAACAACAAAAAACAATAACACTCAGAATAGACTCTCTTCCTGATATTAATTTCAGACGTTTATTTACGTTACAAATAAAAACATATGAAAAAAAAACTGAAACAAATATTATACTTTTTTATGACTCTGGTTCCTTGTTGTTGTTTTTTGTTTTTTTTTTGCTTTAGGTGATGACTCTTTCGTTCCTCATAAGACTCCTTTTGCTCTTCTCAACTCTTGTTTTCTCTTTATTTCATTTTGTTACGTGTTAAAATATTTTGTTTGTAATATTTTTGTTGACTTTACTGTTATTGTTGTTATGTTATTTTCTATGTATGAGTGCTTAATTGTTTTAAAAAAAGAAAAAGTATAAAAAGGAACAGAAAACCTTCTTAATGAATGAATGAATGAATGTTAAAAAGAAGAAGAAAAGAGTAAAATAATAAAAACATTCGCATTCATTATATTCCGTCATTTCTTACTAAAATAAAGAAAGAAAACGAGATTTTTTGTTTACATTTTGTATCCTTTTTAGAGTCAACTTACACATACGCATACATGCTATATTACAGTTTGTTGTCATGTGTTATTTTCTCATATTGTATGTGTGTTGGAAAAAGGATGTTAAAGAAAAACAAAATAAAGAAAACTGTTTTATAGATTCAGTTGTAATGAAGCAAACGTAAATGAAAACAAAAGTTAAAGAAAAAACCTAAATGCAATAGGACGGACATTATATAAGGAAGGACAAATAGATAGATAATAGAAAACCAAAAACAACAACATAAGCTTTTTACTATACACTTTTAGACTTACATAGAACTATTTACACTAACACACACAGACACATATAGTTTTTCTATATTAAAAGTTCAAATTAAAGGCATAAGATTTTGATGACGGTTTGTGCATTTGTGTGTGTGTAAGTATGATTGCATTGTATTTGATTCATAAGATCTGTATCAACAACAGAAAGCAGTAGCAGGGTTAATATGACAAAAAAGGGATTATTTAAGGAAAATGTAGGTTCAAAGAAATCGCAGATTCCATTTATGTGTTTGATTCTGTAAAATTTTATATGGTTAGAGCTGGAGTGTTTTCGAGTTGATTAGCTGAATTACAGGTCCCCAACTAGACAAAGGGACAGTGAGAGCCCTTTCAAATTTGAACATCTCGGGAATATTGATGAAAAAAATTTGCAAAAATAAATTTTTGAAATCAAGTAAAAAGTTTGTGTTTCTAAGGATCTAAAGTATATATTCTAGCAACAAAAATCATATCTGACTCGATGTAGCAGAATATATTTTTAGAAAGAAGTAATGTGCGATTTATTTTCAGATTTGTGCAATTTGAGGTGATTTTCGGAAGTTGAATTCAGGAGATTCTAGATCAATTATCGCAAATTTGGTTATATAAATCTTTAGAATACGAAATATCATGACAACACTAAATTCTATACTTTCAAGTTTCAAAAGTTTCTCTTTACCAGTTTCAATATTCATATTTTATTTTGAACACTAAAATTTACATCTTTATAAAGGAAAAGTCTTCCCTTTTCCCCCGTCTCTGCTAAAATAAAATTACATTCTTATTTGTCCTGTTTTTTTTAGTTCCTTTAGGTTGTTGATGTGTGGCATGCAACCATAGTTGGCATGAACTCTAATTTGTATTGTCTTTAGTTTTTTTTTCGTATCTTATTTTTTTCATTTGAAATTTCCTTTTGTTGTTGTTGCAGATGTTAATGAAAATGCTAAAAATTGTTATTTTTTAATAACATTTTTGCTAAGAATTTGTTTACTAAAAGTTTAAATGAAAAACAACTAAAAATATTAATCGATTTTGTAGAAATTTTTACACCTTTCACCATAACCATATGTGAAGTTGCAACATTATGTTGAAAATATATGCATCATAGATATATACTTATGCAAATTGTTGCTGCCACCAGATATATTGCAAGGAGGCAGCAAAAAATTTGTGTGAGTGTCCATTGATGAGTGCCATACCTGGCGATATGTTTAGGTACTTTATTGCCATTATTTGTATGATAGGGAGGTATATAAGTGCCCGTATAAAATAAATAAAAATCTTAAAGATAAAAAAATCTGTCTTCTTTTTGTATAAAATATGATGTGTGTATATATATGTATGAATATAACGTATAAACACCAAAATGGTTTGTCCAAATTTTATGAAATATTTACAGAATGATCCCAAAGATCCGAATGAAAGCCTATGAAAAATTCCGATACGAACAATTGGGTGCGGTACCCTCTATATAAAGCAAATATTGAGTATTTAATAAATAGAGAACTATAACATGAGAAAACTCAAATTTGATCCGAACTGCATTCTCAAGGAATTGTTTTACTGGACAAAACGCATGGGGGGCAAGACCAGGGGGAGGGATATTGCCCATACAAAGGGCAATACCCCTAATATCAAAACAACTATAACAGGGAGAGTTCTTAAATTTTGTTCCAACAACTCTTTTACTGAACTTAACGTAGAACATTTAAAACCAGGGGGAGTGGTGTCACCCATACAAAGCAAATATTGATTATCAAATAACTAAAAAACTGTAACATCAAGAGTTCTCCAATTTGGGTTTAATCCCATTCTCGAGGATATGTTTTACCAGACAAAACGATAAGATCAGGGAGCAAATTTAATTTACAAATAATCTGTTTACATCATATGATAATGCAACACTAATGTTTGGTTAGGGTCAGCAATGCCCTAATTTTTTTGTTTGGCAAAAAAATTAGGGCATTGGCCGGGTCTACTAGTCTAAAATGAAAATAAAAATTAAAAAGAAATGTCAAATGCAAACATATTTAAAAATATTTACTAATATTTTAGGTTAATTAATTTTATATATATATTTTTTAAATTAAAATTCATTAATGGATATTTTGGTAAATAGAATTTGTTTAACTAAATTTGCATGTGTGTGAGTAAGTAAATAATATTTAATTAAACACATTATTTAATTCTGTAAATTTAAGGACTGTTAGCGATGTTTAAATGAAATTAAGCTTCGTTGATGATGAGATGCTTGGAGAAGAAATGGAGAATTTTAAAATTCCAGATCGTCAGATATGTTATACTGGCCCTCCAAAATTTAAATACAATAATAATTGTAATGCATGCAAAGAAAAAATATAAAAATATTTAAATAATCGAGAGCCAACATATTATTATTTACTATTATGGTTGTCGCTCTACCAAAATATATTGGGGTAAATCAACATATTTTGGTTAGGCCATCACAATATATGGTTTATCCACAAGCATATTATTGATATGAATGGTGACAAATCAATATTTTTGACCACAAAATGGTTATCTTATAGTTGTTCCACAACCATATTATGGTTGTAAACGCTGTAATACACATATTTTTGACCATAATATGTTTATGGGACAACAAAATATAATAACAAAAATGCTTGTCACGAAAACAATAGTATTGTCATGCACATATTAGAAACATAATGTCTCTCTGCGTGTATGAGAGTAGTGTGTGTAGAGATACTTCCAGTAAATCTCTGCAAAAGTATGCTTCATCAACATAAATATTGAATTAGAAACCTTTTTGCTTTATGAACAACATAAAACAGTAATTTTGGTTGATATAGTTGTGATTGAAATTAAAGTTGCCAAATAAGACGACTGGTCTTACAATGTTATTTGGTCGTATTCCGAGAATGATATTATAAGATTTGTCACTACATCTCTGGAACTCCACCTGTTGTCGACAGTCAGGGGTGGACCCAGCACAGTCTGCCGAAGTGGCTGTGCTGGGTCCACAACAACTTTAATTGGCTGTTTAAATACATCGAATTCGTTCGACTGTTTTTGAACACCCACTTTTTTGTTTTGACTGTTTTAAAACATTTCGATTTCGTTTAACTGTTGGTACACAGCGAATGTAGTTGCTTGTTTTAGTAACTGTTTAAAGACAGCGGATTCAAGTGCAACTTTTAAATCATGTATATTGTGTCCTTGATTTAAGACCTTTAAATTATTTTGAATTGTACTCTTGAGTAATAAAACATTAAAGAAAATAAATAATCTTCACCACTTGTTCTTGTAAACCATGCAGAATTGAAAGCCCTAATCCCCGTCTCGTCTCCTTAGTTAATGGAAACCCTTAACTGGGTTTCTTTTAGTTAAATTTAACTGTTTTCCATGGACACATCCTTTTTCAACCACTGTGCTTATTTAGGCAAATTTCATTAAACAAACATACACATACAAATGCATAAACACACATTCATAGAGAAAATGTATATTCAAAAAATTATCCAGTTCAATGAATTCAACTGACGAATTTTCTTAGCTCTCAAAAGCAGCTAAAGATATAAAATGAGAACAAGAATATTTTTGTGTGCAAATATATGAGTGTGTGTGCGTGTATGTGAGCTTTAGTTTGTTTTTGAAATAAAGTCCTTTTTAGGATAATGTTGCTCATCTAATTGATTTTTGTGTTTATCTAATCTTTGTTTACTTGTTTATAGTTTGAAAATCTCTTTAACAAAATATTCATCATCGTCATTATCATCAATTTTATGTTTGTTTAATACAACAAACATTTATTCAGTCATTCGTTCATTCATTCATTCATTCATTGATTCAATGAAGTACTTTGGTATATGTTGGACTGTTGTTTATTTTTTGTTTTTTTAATACACTCCACCGCCACAAGTAGTGAAGAGGGTTTATTAACTTTGTCATTCCGTGTGTAACGCTAAGAAGTAAATATCTCAGACCAAATAAGGTATATATATTCTTGCAATAAATTGAAATCTGAGTCGATTTCGCTCTGTCCGTCCGTCTGTCTATCTGTCTGTCTCTTAGTGAGCCTGTCAGTCTATCTGTCTAACTAAAGAGCTATAACAGCGAGAGTTTTCCAAGGATATGCTTTCTCAAGTATATGCTTTACCAGACAAGACGTCAAGATCAATGAGGTCCCCCCATACAAAGCAAATTTAAATTACTAATAATCTGTTCTGCTTAGGGCCAGCAAAGTCCAAGATTTTAATTTTGCAAAATGAAGTTTGCGTCTGTGAAAGTATGTGTGAGTGTCTACACATAACTTATTTACTCCACAAGCATTTGTGGTGAAGGGTATTAAAGATTCGGTTTAGCCGATTATAGCATTTTTACATGTTTTTTTATCTTCAATGATCCACTAATTGGAATTAATAATAAAATGAAATGAAAAGGAATTTCGTTGAAAAAAAAAATCAAGATTTTTTAAGAATCTGCTGATTTTTAATTAACTTAAGTAAACAGTTTTTTTTCTAAAGGTCTTTTCTTTATTTAAGCTTTTTTTGATGGACATTATATAAACGTTACTTTAATGTGAATGAGGTAATTATCATATTTAATATTGTTGACTTAAAATTATTTACAAGATTTTATATGATAAGAAGAAAGAGTTTTTGTTGTTAAATTAATTTGTTACTTATGAAAAATTTAACTCTATATCGGGATCTAAATTTTTCAAATAGTTAAAAGTTCCTTTAGTTTGCAATTCAAGCAAAATTTGTTAATCAAAAAGTTTGCTAAAAATTTGAGATAATTTTTGATGAATCATGATTTGTGCTTTTTTTTTAGCAACTCTTTCCAATAAAGACTTCAAATATAAGAAAATGAAACCATAACAGATATTCGGTTCTTTTTTTCCTGGTAGAGGCAAGTTAATGGAATTTTTCATTAGTAAATCAAATTGTACAGAGTTTTCTAATTAAAATTGCTTCATATGTTTTCTTAAAAATTTTCGACATTTATGATTGTGTTCTAATGAATTTACTCTCAGTTAATCAAAAAGCTAAAATTCATACACAAAAAAAAATGATTTCAAAATCAATCAAGAAGGAAATTATAGACAAATGAAAATTGAACACATTAAAGTCATACGTCCATGAGAATATGAGTCAAGTCTAAAATCCACATTTGAAGGAAACATTTTTAAAATCATTAATTTCATTTGGATTTTAAGGAGTGAGAACGAAAATATCTTTATAGTTTTAATCAGTTGCATTGACATTTAGAACATTTTTCGGAAATCCTTCCATTAACGTTTCTCTGTAGAGCTTTCTGTCACTTTGCTCGAACAGGGAGTCCATCTACGTTTAAAATCTACCACACTTTTGGACCACTTTATTGTGCTCTTCAATTCCCTTTTAATAGGAGTCTAATGTCTCCCTATTGGCCTTAGCTCTGGGCGCTTTTGAGGATTTGCTCCCTTGGTTCAAATACCACATTATAGTTCTTGTAACACTCAAGGGATTGTTGACCATAGTGACAGGATGCCAAATTAGACCAAAAATAAGGGGAAACATAACAAATTCTTATGAAAAGAAGCGGCCTTTGATGTACACTTCGGTATTCATAGAGCCCGTTTTCTTCAACATTCCTTCCCTTTGACCAGGAAATTGCAGAGAATACGTTTGGTCTTCTATTATGCAGCAAGAATATTTTTAGTACCAAGTTGGATTTTGTTGAAAATATTTAATAATTTTGGTACATATTTTTTCCGGGTCAATCATTTCAATCAGATTAATAATATATAAATGAATGAAAAACGTGTGTTAAGAATTTTTCCATCTCAGTCCTCTAGAGTCAAGTTTAAAATTGGCATTTGAAGAAAACCTTTAAATCATGAATTTATTTAATATTTTATCATTGTTAATTATTGTATAATTTCCTTGAGACATTTTCGATATTGCAACCTGTAATTATTTCGTCGTAGCATATTTGAGGTGCTTTGCTCTTTTTGTCCTGCTCTTTTTGTCTTCTCTACATTATTACTACAATATCAAAAGCATAATACCATCAAAATCTTATTATTGTAATTAAATTCATGCAATTTATATGAAACTATACGTATGAGTGATATTAATTATAAAATAACCGCATTGATCATACGTTACCTATTTTAAACAGTACATAGTGGGTCGGAAATGTTTCTTTTTAAATAAATTTGTAACTTATGATTAGCTGAATGGATTTTTATGCAACATAATGATGCAAGTTTGCTTTATGAATGATAATAATTCCCATTTAGTTTGGTTGATACAGTTGTGATTGAAGCTCTGGATGAATTTGCTAATGTGGGCTCAGCTTCCCACATTTCCTCGAATTACACTATATATCGAGTTAGCTTGACTTTAAACTGCCTGTTTTAACAGAACAACTTTGATTGACTGTTCTAACATCCAATTCGCTCGATTACTTATGCTTAGCGGCAAGTTTTAATACAGCAACTTTAGTTTATTTTTTGTATACTGCGGCATTAACTGACGCAGTGTAGTTTTAAGAAAGATCATGATTTTAGTGGATTTATAAGAAGTAGATGCTCAAATTTGCTCTCAAATTATCTTTTATCTTATAGTTTTATAAAAAGGTTCCTTACAATTCACTTAATTAACCAATGTAAAAGTTCCCTTCTCCTACAAGAGACGTAAAGGTTTAAGCAAATTCTTGACACTTATTTTTGTTTTTTTAATTCTCTCGCAAGTAAAGCATCTCCACACAGTGTGTATCAATTGATTTCTTATGAAAATATTTCCGAAACTTTTGAACCGTTAAAGATATTTTAATGAAATATAAAAATGTTGTGTTTTAAAATTCATTTTAGGAATTGCAGACCCTTTTCTAGTCAGCGGCATAATCCGTGCCCCTCCAAAAATGGTCACCTTGGATGTGCTGGTTTTTTAAAAATACGTTAGAAACTAATTTATGGACTGAGACAAAAGAAATGTTATACATATATAGATAGTCCTTGGAAATTTATATAAAAGATATGTACGTTCTCGAATGCAATTATTTTTAGATAAAGAGTGAGATCAAAAAATTCTTAACACACATTTTTCATTAAAACTCTTAGCATCTCTTTTCATCAAGTTACCTTTGTAAAACATGACAATTGTTATGTTTAATGTCAGACAAATTAATATATTGCTTATCTGATTAAAATAAGTGAATAAGAATAAAATCTATCATGGACCTACATATAGTTGGCCAAGCATTTAAAAGCTTAAACTTTTTTAATGTTAGTACCGGGAGAACTTTCATTTGATACAAAACCAGGTTCAGATACATGTAATGATCCACATGCTACTTTTCAAGCCAAAAACTGTAAAGAATTTTCATCCATTGGAAAAGCAGTTCGATTAGCTCAGTGCTCGGACTGTTTGATACAAAATTTTAAGCTAACGTAGGAACGCTGTTAAAAAAATTTTGGCTAAAAAATGAGAACGGAAATTAATGTCAGGATTTCTATAAAAAAGTTCTGGCGGGTTTTACGCAACTCCCTGATCAAAAATTTTACATTGCTGATACTTGACCATACTTGACATCCTCTCACTATGGTAAACAAGCCCTTAGGAGTTACAATATGAATAATGTTGTATTTGTACCTAACTTTCCCGAGATAAGAAAATGGAGTGATATTGGTATCTTGTTAAAAGAGAATTGAAGAGCATAAAAAATGTCCAAAAGTGTGGTAGATTTTAAAGGGATAAAGACTATCTATTCGAGCAAAGTGACAGAGAATGTTTCCGAAAATACCTTCTATGTTTCATTACGTATCAACGTATTTTTTTTTTTGTAAATTGTAATAAAAATTTCAATCAAATAAAAAAATAAAATTGCAAGTTTGGCGATTCAATTTTATTTAACATAACATGTATGTTAAGAATTTCTCGATCTCACTTCTAATGTGAGTATTCAACTGAATGTGTATAAAACATGATATTTTAAATTTATACACATTTATGATTCGCCATACTTGATTTCAAGACGTATGAGTAATTTAATATTTTTAAAAATCACATTAATCATACGTCAACAGTTAAACGATTTTATGTTGAATGATTTATAGATATAAAAATAAAGTTGTTTGAGTTATTTTTACTAAACCTTAAAAAGAATTAATTAAACTTTTTGTCGAAAAACTAAATCTTTAAAATAATAATTAAAGGTCTAGAATTTACAAAAAAAAAGAAAAAAAATATTTTATGAGATCCAGAAAAGGTAAATATTTGCAATTTATAGAATAAAAAAGAAAAGGTAATTAAAAAAACTGTAATTTTAAATATTAACAAAAATATATTAAATAAGAAAAAAAGAAGAAATTTTAAGAAAAAATTTCCATTATGATTTGATACTCAATTTTTGTAAATAAAATTAAAATTCTTTAAAAATGATTACGATCTTTTTTGTTTTCTTTTTGGCAAAATTATATTATTCCACATTTTATTTATTATTATTTTTTTCCTTCAACAAAAAAAACATATATTTAACACAGTTACAAATAATTGCTGTTAAACAATGAAATATATAAAACAATTAAGAATGTCAAGCCCGACTATCTAATACCCTACATCACATTGTTGCTAATAAATGGTAGCTACGAAAAATTTACGAACTACCCTCGTATAATTTGTTTTTATAATTTATTCTTAAGTTTGAAGTACACTATTGTGATACTAACATTTATGCTAAAGTTTAAGGTTTTAAAATTATCTTTTCTGGACAGTTATATAGGAGCTGGAAGAAATTATGAACCGACCCTCGTATAACTTTTCACATCGATTTCTGCTTATATTTATCTTGATTTGATTTGTTATTATTACAATAGCAAAGTATATGCGAGATTTATGCCCGTTAAAGTGATATATGGAATAAGATTTATATGGGACCTTTGGGAAATTATGGATCGATCCTCGTATGTTTTGCCACATTGTTGAAGAATGTCATAGGACTTACTTGTGCTAAATATCTTTTAAATTGCTTTATATTTTATATTAAGGACCTTTATAATCTACACCAGGAGCAACATCTGTATGGAAGATACCTGAAATAAATGATCGAATATGATCAATTTCTATGGACTTTGTCTTAAGACCAAAATAAATGTGCCAAGATTCATTGAGCGGTTACAAAAATTGTGACCTGACTGTTTACAACTTTTACAAAGACAGCCAGTGGGATGGACAGACAGACAGACAGACAGACGAATAGAAATCGTTGAATCGACTCAGATTGTGATTCTGAGTCGAAGGGTGCATATTACAAACATCTGCACAAACACATAATACCCTAACTGCCTACGGTGATGTAGGGTATAAAAAGTGAAATTGTTACAAAACTTTTCACTTTTTTCCATTCATTTTCACTTTTTATAGCAAATTTTTATTCTACATTATTTTTGTTGTTTTTATTCAAATATTTAATTTATAATATTTTATAATAATTTTATATTCTCATATTTTTTATTTTATTTTATATCTTAAGGCCATAAATTTATTACCACAAATAAACAATTTTAATAGACCACAATTTGTAGACACAACAATAGAAAAAGTACGAAAATTCACATTAATTCGCTGCAATAAAACATTAAAAAAACTTGAAACGGAATTTTCTCCTTTTTGTTATTTTTTTTCGTTTAAATGGCAAAATTATGCAAAAACAATCATAATTCATGTAAATATTATGAAATGAAGGTAAATAAGAAATAATGCTAAATTCAGCTATGCCGAATCTTCAATACCCTCCACGAAAAATGCATGAGAAATAAATGTGTTATGCACACTCACACATACACTTAGAAATATATTCAGTATATAAAAGTTGCTGTTAAACGTTACACAGGAACTTTTAATGAATCATAAAATTATTTATATATTTGACTATAACTTTTTTCTTCTGAACCGATATTGATCATTTTTTTGAATGGTAATGAAGTACATACAGCTATCGATTTATAATTGAGATTTTTAGAAAAGTTCTTCGCTTGAACTTAGAGGTGGACTCAGATATCGGTCTATAAAATTTAATATTCTGAACCGATTTTGCTGATTTTGAATAGGAAACTTTTCATTATTATGAATGTGAGCATGACAGCAGCAGACAGACGGACACAGCTCAGTTTTTTATTTGATGGAATAACATGAAATACATATGGAATGACAAAGTAAATATACCCACTTCACCACTTGTGGTAGTGGAGGGTATAAAAAAGAATTTTGTAAAATTTATATGAATTATGAACGCATTTTTTCGAGAAAAATACAAAGAAGATTTTTGAAACTGAATGAGACTTAAATTATAGAAAGTATTGCCAAAAGATACTCCTGAAGCTAAAAGATAATTATAATAAATTATGATTGAAGAAAATGGAAAGGAAATTTTAAGAAATGAATAAGTGTGCTACAATACCCTACAGCAAGAATGACAAATTATGTACCGACTCTTGTAGAAATCGATTATATATTTTATAAATGTGAGTATTTTCATATATGAAGGGATATATGAAGGGATTTTGCCATTTCAAGTGATTTTGCGTAAAAGAGTATTATTTGAAGGTCTATAAGCATTTCATTTGAAACTTTTTTATATTAAAAATATATAAAAAAGATCTAATTACTCCTCCTCACTCTGCATGTTTTGTGAAATTCATTCTTTAAATAATCCGAATCACTATTAATGATGTTGCTCTCGTTAACACAACTACCTCAACATGATAGTTTAATCAGAAATCAGTTTTCTTTATAAACAATAATAAGTCTCATTTAGTTTATAATAATTTTTATATAAATATTCTAGTTTTGCTTGATATCATTTGGGTTTCAAACTCTGTGAGAATTTGCCAAATAAGAGAGTTGGGCTCTTAATTATTTACTCGTATTTTGCTACATATGATGTAGGTAAAGGTATTAGCGACTGCTTCTCTGAGATTCGTTAGTAATCGACAATTATTGCAGTACCTTGCACGGCAACTTGCGCGCAGGGGATTCGGCTAAGTGTTTTGATATAGAAAGTTCGATCGACTGGTTTTAGTCTTAGGTAGTAAACAATCCAGTAAAAGCCTTTCACCAGTCGTATTGAAAGGTTTAATACCCGACTGAATCTACCATCCGGTTATTGGGTTTTTATTAACACAAGAAATTTTGAAAATTTCAAATGAAGAGAAGTTTGTATATATGAACTTTCAACAGACAGATGGACATGGTAAAACTTACTTAGAAAATATTTTTGAGTCCATTGTCATACTTTAAACTTGTGTGTTACATCTGTAAAAATGTATAATACCTCAATCATACATTATTTATACCAACAAATTTTGTAAAGATTTTAATGAAGTGGACCCGTGTTTCAGTTATATATATAAGTTCCACCATGATAACCTTGCCAAGATGGATTTATCCATGACCTCATATAGTATATATTCTTATATCTGAGTCATTTTATCTATTTCCATCTTGTTCAAATTTTTATTAGTGGTCGTAGGTCAATGAAATTTACCATACAAGTTCATAAGTTATAGATCGATATCTGACAATGAACTTTTAAAATATTTTGAATTGAAAGCAAACTGTTAAAAAAATTTATATATGTATGTATGTATGTATGTATGTATGTATGTATGTATGTATGTATGTATGTATGTATGTATGTATGTATGTATGTATGTACTTCATCACTGTGCCAAAAATAATACAAAAGTTTGTTCGCTACAAGAAACAATTTAGATTTATCAATTTGTGTGTATGTTATTGTGCTTGTGGATATATTAGAGTATAAATGTGTAGCGTGTCTGTGATTATTACCACAGACATGTGGTGAAGTGTTCTAAAGATTTGGCACAGCCGAATATAAAATTTTCACTTACTTTTATTTTATTACCACCTTTTGGGAAAAATCACTAAAAACTATATTTTTGTAATTTTTATGTCAAAATTCTGTAACTTTTAAACTATTCTGAATCGGAATGTGATTGGTATGTTATTGCGTCCATTTTACTTTGTTCCAAACATCTTTGAAACTTAAAGAGGTATTCAAGTATTTTAGTTTATACACGTATTTTCGCCATTAAATTATAAATAAATTATAGCCGATTTATAAAAATTTATAAATCCGAAATGACCTACTTTGGTGGTCCACCGTCACCTTGTCCTCTTTTAAATCTATTGAAAAGGTTTCTTATATTTTATTCAACAAATATAGAATAATTCCAAAATAAAATTATATCTTCCACTTGAGGTTTGGCCGTTGGTTCAGCCACTTTTTTGAAACAATTTGCTTCGCTTTATTTAAATCTTCTATACCTCGTGACACCCTCATTAGACTGTACATTCCTAATTATTTATACAATCTTGTGAATTGGTCTCTAATGGTTGCAAAATAATAAAATTGTTTTGATTCCACGTTTGGGTTTTTTATCGTGACAAATATTACGAATAATCTTTGGTCAAATAGGGATTTCCTAATGGGAAGAAGCCTTGGACTTTTTGTCATTTAAGGCGGCCTTTATTTCGAATTCCTTAGAATTTAGTATTATTTTTGAACCTAAACTAAACGGTACACTAGATTTGATTATATTTTCCGAATCTTGTAAAGATTTTTTCGGATTAATATATTTTATTCAGAGCAGTTGACCGACTGCTTTCAGTTGGTGAAATTTTCATGACAATAAAAAAGGTCAAATTACGTTAGTAAAAATTAGTCCCAACCAGACCAAGAAATTAGTTTTTTATATATTTTTTAATCACGTCTTAAGTCATTTAATGTAAAAAAAAACATAATTATATCTTAATTTAAAATAAAGACATGTTTTTTGTGAAAAAATAGAAAAAAAATATCATAATTTTTTCATTTTCAAAACAATTGCTACAATTAAAACTAAATATTTCAAACCAAAGAAAAATATTATAATAAAATTTTCTTTATTTAAGAAGTTATTTTTCTGCAATATAAAACTCTAGAATAAAACAGCACAAACACACATCCACATATTCCACACAAAATTGGCTTCACAATTTTCAACAAAAAAAAATAATAATAAAGTTTACTTTCAGTTTCTTGTTAAACAAATAATAATTGTGAAAAAATATTAAAAACACACACACACACCCACTCACTCACATGTATGGAAAACTTTACGAAACCTCCAGCTTAATTAATGAGAAACTTTTATTTGACATAACTTTGAATATCATCAGAATATCACTGATGAAGATATATAGCAAATTTCATGACAGTCGTATTATGTATGTGAAATATTCGTGTTCTTTATAAAAATATGCAATAAACTTAAATAAAGCGCATAATGCATGAAAAACCTGAAATGGCGGAATTTTTTGGAAACATATAATTTTTCTTATATTTTTTGGCATTTTTTTACATAAATTGTCAGTAACGATGGATTTTGCATAAAGGTGAAAGACTTGACTTGAATTTTTAGTGAATATATTAATTTTATGGTGAAAAATTTAATTTTTAGTGAAAAATTGAATTTTTAGTGAAATATTGAATTTTTAGTGAAAAATTGAATTTTTTGTGAAAAATTAAATTTTTTGTGAAAAATTGAATTTTTTGTGAAAAATTGAATTTTTTGTGAAAAATTGAATTTTTTGTGAAAAATTGAATTTTTTGTGAAAAATTGAATTTTTTGTGAAGAATTGAATTTTTTGTGAAAAATTGAATTTTTTGTGAAAAATTGAATTTTTTGTGAAAAATTGAATTTTTTGTGAAAAATTGAATTTTTTGTGAAAAATTGAATTTTTTGTGAAAAATTGAATTTTTTGTGAAAAATTGAATTTTTTGTGAAAAATTGAATTTTTTGTGAAAAATTGAATTTTTTGTGAAAAATTGAATTTTTAGTGAAAAATTGAATTTTTAGTGAAAAATTGAATTTTTAGTGAAAAATTGAATTTTTGGTGAAAAATTGAATTTTTGGTGAAAAATTGAATTTTTGGTGAAAAATTGAATTTTTGGTGAAAAATTGAATTTTTAGTGAAAAATTGAATTTTTAGTGAAAAATTGAATTTTTAGTGAAAATTGAATTTTTTAGTGAAAATTGAATTTTTAGTGAAAATTGAATTTTTAGTGAAAAATTGAATTTTTAGTGAAAATTGAATTTTTAGTGAAAAATTGAATTTTTAGTGAAAATTGAATTTTTTAGTGAAAATTGAATTTTTAGTGAAAATTGAATTTTTTAGTGAAAAATTGAATTTTTAGTGAAAATTGAATTTTTTAGTAAAAATTGAATTTTTAGTGAAAATTGAATTTTTTAGTAAAAAATTGAATTTTTAGTGAAAATTGAATTTTTTAGTAAAAAATTGAATTTTTAGTGAAAATTGAATTTTTTAGTAAAAATTGAATTTTTAGTGAAAATTGAATTTTTTAGTGAAAAATTGAATTTTTAGTGAAAATTGAATTTTTAGTGAAAAATTGAATTTTTAGTGAAAATTGAATTTTTTAGTGAAAAATTGAATTTTTAGTGAAAATTGAATTTTTTAGTGAAAAATTGAATTTTTAGTGAAAATTGAATTTTTTAGTGAAAAATTGAATTTTTAGTGAAAATTGAATTTTTTAGTGAAAAATTGAATTTTTAGTGAAAATTGAATTTTTTAGTGAAAAATTGAATTTTTAGTGAAAATTGAATTTTTTAGTGAAAAATTGAATTTTTAGTGAAAATTGAATTTTTTAGTGAAAAATTGAATTTTTAGTGAAAATTGAATTTTTTAGTGAAAAATTGAATTTTTAGTGAAAATTGAATTTTTTTGTGAAAAATTGAATTTTTAGTGAAAATTGAATTTTTTGTGAAAAATTGAATTTTTAGTGAAAATTGAATTTTTTTGTGAAAATTGAATTTTTAGTGAAAATTGAATTTTTTTGTGAAAAATTGAATTTTTAGTGAAAATTGAATTTTTTTGTGAAAAATTGAATTTTTAGTGAAAATTGAATTTTTTTGTGAAAAATTGAATTTTTAGTGAAAATTGAATTTTTTTGTGAAAAATTGAATTTTTAGTGAAAATTGAATTTTTTTGTGAAAAATTGAATTTTTAGTGAAAATTGAATTTTTTTGTGAAAAATTGAATTTTTAGTGAAAATTGAATTTTTTTGTGAAAAATTGAATTTTTAGTGAAAAATTGAATTTTAGTGAAAATTGAATTTTTTAGTGAAAAATTGAATTTTTAGTGAAATTGATTTTTTAGTGAAAAATTGAATTTTTAGTGAAAATTGAATTTTTTAGTGAAAAATTGAATTTTTAGTGAAAAATTGAATTTTTAGTGAAAAATTGAATTTTAGTGAAAGATTTTATTTCTAGACAAAAATCATATATTTTTAAACAAAAATTTACTTTTTGTGGTCACAAGTAAATTTCTGGTGAACAATTGATTTTTTTCAGTGTTTGTGGGTGTGTTTTTTACATTAACTAATTAAATAATTGATTGATTCCAAAAACACTAATAAAAACTTCACAAAAAGTGTTTTTTTCTTTTGTAAATTCTTGAATTTGAATTAAATGTGCGACACCTCCAAATTAAAAATAATTTCTTTATTAAAATTTTGCCGCTAAATTAAGTTCCAAAATTAATCACTTGTGTTATTTTGCCCTCTAATTAACTCAATGCAAATTAAATATAATTATTAAATATGAGTGTCCTATAATTTTAATCATATTAATTAAAACATATTTTATATAATTATAATTACAATTTGTATTAATCAATTCAAATCGGCAGCAATTGCATTAATTATTTTAATAAGTTTCTTTTTTTATCGCAAAATTAAGTCCTTTTTACAGAAAACGAGAAAAGTGGTTTTATGGTGAAATAAAATAACAAAAGAAACAACTTACCGAAACATGTTGAAAGAAGATTATAATGGATGATGATCGAGGGGGAGGTGACTGCAGATATAAACTGTTTTTTTTTTTCATTTTATAGCTTTAAGGGGTGAAGGGGTTATCTGAAAAGAAGAGATGAAGAGAAGTGAATGAAGTATTTAAAAGGACGGAAATAGTGAAAATAATAAAATAAATAAAATGCAAAATATCTTTGTTAATGCAAAGTTGATGTTCGATTTATACATTTGATGATTATTGTTGTTTTTCTTTACTGCTGCTACTGATGTCCTTTCATAAACGGTACTGAATTGTAGGGATTGTACAAGGCACAGTGAATTATATGTAACCTAATAAATATTTTATTTTCAAGATTTCAGGAAAGTAAAATTTTCAGTTACATACTCAGTTTAATTTCTGCATAGATTTAGTTTAGTTCTAGTCCAGGTACTAGTTTAGATTCTAATTCAGATTCCAAATCATATTCCAAATCAGATTCCAAATCAGATTCTTATTCAGATTCTACCTAAGATTCTTGTCAATTTCTAGTTCAGTTTTAAGTTCAACTCTAGTTCAGTTCTCAGTTCAGTTTTCAATACAGCTCTCAGTTTTTAGTTCAGTTTTCAGTTTTTAGTTCAGTTCTCAGTTCGGTTCTTTTCAGTTCTCAGTTCAGTTATAGTTCAATTGTCAGTTAAATTCTAGTTTTGTTCTCAGTTCAGTTCTAGTTCAGTTCTAGTTCATTTCAAGTTCAGTTCTGTTCTAGTTCAGCTCTAATTCGGTTCTGGTTCAGATCTAGTTTATTTCTAGTTCATTTATAGTTCAGTTCTAGTTCAATTCTAGTTCAGTTCTAGTTCAGTTCTAGTTCAGTTCAAGTTCTAGTTCTGTTCTAGTTCAGTTCTAATTCAATTCTAATTCAGTTCTAGTTCAATTCTATTCAGTTTTCAGTTTAGTTCTCAGTTCAGTTCTAGTTCAGTTGTCGGTTCAATACGAGTTCAGTTCTCATTTCAGGTTTCAGTTCAGTTCTCAGTTTTTAAGTCAGTTCAGTTCTGAATACAGTTCTAATTTCAGTTTTAAGTTCAGTTCTCAGTTCAGTTCTAGTTCAGTTGTCGGTTCAATACGAGTTCAGTTCTCATTTCAGGTTTCAGTTCAGTTCTCAGTTTTTAAGTCAGTTCAGTTCTCAATACAGTTCTAATTTCAGTTTTAAGTTCAGTTCTCAGTTCAGTTCTAGTTCAGTTGTCGGTTCAATACGAGTTCAGTTCTCATTTCAGGTTTCAGTTCAGTTCTCAGTTTTTAAGTCAGTTCAGTTCTCAATACAGTTCTAATATCAGTTTTAAGTTCAGTTCTCAGTTTAGTTCTAGTTCAGTTATAGTTCAATTATTGTTCAGTTCTCAGTTTAGCTCTCAGTTCTGTTCTCAATTCAATTCGAGTTCAGTTCTCAGTTCGGGTTTTAGTTCAGTTCTCATTTCAGTTCTCAGTTCAGTTATAGTTCAATTGTCAGTTGAATTCTAGTTCAGTTCTCTGTTCATTTTTTAGTCCATTTCGCAATTCAGTTCATAGTTCATTTCTCAGTTATGTTCACAGTTCAGTTCCCTCAAGTTCTCAATTCAGTAAAATTCTTATTCAATTTAAGTCCTAATTTTTACCAAAACTCCGAATAGCCAGACTAACATAAAATTCGGACTAAAATTCAGAGTTCTTTTACAATATAAAGCATTTTTGAATTCTTCTTTTTTGCCACAAACTTTAATAAATTATCGACCAATATGAAACAATTGTATTCTTTCACTCTTTATGCTTCTCTCTGGAAAATTGTAAAAAGGGGGAAAATAGGGATATTAAAACCTTTAAGTTCTCATACATGTTGTTGTTCATAATATTATTGCTGTTGTTGTTTTCGACATTGTGATACTGATGTTTTTCTCACCATTTTTCAGGATATTTTAATCAACATATATATGTACATGCACACTCACATACATTCATACATATTTTTTTATAAGCTTCATTAGGTTTAATTACAACAGATAATGGCAATTAATGTATTTAAGTAAAACAAGTTTATTTTTAAAAATTTCTTTCCTCCCTTTTCTTCTCCCTCCCAAAACCAAATGAACAACACAAAAGTTTGAAAATTTTTCCTTCTTCTTTTGAAATTAAATTGTTATGTAAAAGAAGGAAAATAATTACATAATAAAATTTTGTTATTTCAACATAAAACTCAACAAAAAAGGAACAAACATTTCATCAAATTTCTTTCATAAAACATCTTTCACTTGTGAATCCATAATAAACATAATATTTTCACTTGTGTTTTAATTATTTCACGAAAAATGTAATACTTTGACATTGTGCCCGTATTAAGTATATTTTTTTAATTTCGACTTTATTCAGACTTCTTTTATTCTCAGTCATTCATTTATCTTTGTATGTGTGTTTGTAAAAAAAGAAATAAGAGGTAAAACAGAAAATAACTGTTATAAACCGCAAACGTAACAACTTTGTAACCACATTTAAATATACGCACTCATAAAGAATTTATACATACATACACATACATAAATACATACATACATACATACATACATACATACATACATACATACATACATACATACATACATACATATATACATACATATGTATTTATATTTACATATATACATATGTATTTATATTTACATATACATATAAAATAATTTGCAACTTATTTAAGTTAACAGACAAAAAGTACTGGTTAATGTGACAGTCTACTGTATGATGAGAGTGTATTGGGAAAAATATTAAATTACTTTAAATTAAATTTACTTAACATGAAGTTATTCCTGAGAGTGGAAATGGAATCAAGAATATAATTTTGCTCCTGATAATTAAAGAACAAAATTAAAAATATTTAAATTTAAAGTTTTTATTTGATATTGCAGACCCAAAGTAATGTCAACTTGTAGTTCAGTTCTACTTCAGATCTAGTTCAGTTTTAGTTTAGTTTTAGTTTAGTTTTAGTTAAGTTCTAGATCAATTCTAGTTCAGAAATATTAGAGTTTTAGTTCAGTTCTAGTTCAGAACTATTTAAGTTCATTTCTAGTTCAGTTCTAATTTAGTTATAGTTCAGAACTATTTGAGTTCTAGTTCCGTTTTAGTTCAGTTCTAGATCAATTCTAGTTCAGTTCTAGTTCAGGACTATTAGAGTTATGGTTCAGTTTTAGTTCAGTTCTATTGCAGTTTTAGTTCAGAACTATTTAAGTTCATTTCTAGTTCAGTTATAATTTAGTTATAGTTCTGATTCTAGGGCAGATTCAAGTTCAGATTCTAGATCAGTTCTAGTTGAGTTTTAGTTCAGTTCTAGTTCAGAACTATTTGAGTTCTAGTTCCGTTTTAGTTCAGTTCTAGATCAATTCTAGTTCAGTTCTAGTTCAGGACTATTAGAGTTATGGTTCAGTTTTAGTTCAGTTCTATTGCAGTTTTAGTTCAGAACTATTTAAGTTCATTTCTAGTCCAGTTCTAGTTCAGTTCCACTTCAGTTGAAATTTAATTATAGTTCAGTTTCTAGGGCAGATTCAAGTTTAGTTTTAGTTCAGTTCTAGATCAATTCTAGTGCAGAACTATTAGAGTTATAGTTCAGTTCTAGTTCAGTCTTAGTTTAGTTCTAGTGCAGTTCTTGTTCCGTTCTAGTTCAGATCATATTTCCTGTTCTAGTTCAGATTCTACTTCAGCTTATTGTTAAAATTTCAGATCCAGTCTATTTTCAATTTTAGTTCCGATAATTGTTCTAATATTAGCTTGAATTCTAGTTCAGATTTTAGTTCAGTTTCTGGTTCGTATTTTGGAACAGATTCTAGTTAAGATTCTTCTTCAAATTCTGGTTCAAACTGTGGTTAATATTCTTATTCAGTATTCAGTTCAGATTTCAGGTGATTTTCTAGTTCAGATTCCGTTCAGATTCTAGTTCATATTATAATTCAGATTCTTGTTCAAATTCTAGTTCAGATTATAGTTAAGATCCAGTTCAGTTTCAGTTCAGTTTTTCGTACAATTTTAAGTTCAGTTCCAGAGCAATTTCTAATTCAGGGTCATTTCATAATTGCTTTGCACCAGTGATTTATTAATTCAAAATTAACATCATAATTTTAGATTTACTTAAGCCGCAGGGATGGAAAAATAATGAATTTAATATAGTTTTTTATATTTTATTAACAAAGACGTTAACAAATTAAAAAAATAAACTTTGAAAACGTCCATAATTTTGAGCATTTTTCAATTTCGAAAAAAAATATTTCCAAAAAACAAAAGTAATTTCTTATCCCCGTCTCCAATCGTTAACACTCAATTTATATAAATAATTTAAGTCGGTGCTCAATTTATTATTTTGCAAGTAAATTGCTATTAACTTTCAAAATACAAGTTAATTTCTACGAATTCATTCATTAAGTGGAATTAGAATAAATAAATGATTCATCGAATCGAAGGGATGATACAATTAATTTGCCATAAATGTGAATATGCATTAAATGCTTGTATACATATGTATTTATGTGTATATGTATATGAGTGTATATCGATTAATGCAAGTTGTATTTGTGTTAGTATATGTATATGTATATGTACATATGTGTGCGTTGAGCAAATATAAATTCATAAATTAATTATCACAATGATATTTGTAGTTGTATTTATATGACTTAAATACACATATTTAGCTGAAATGAATAATGTGTTAAAGTAAGTGTGTGTGTGTGTTAAGCATTAAATCCTTAAGATGTTGAAGTTTAAGTTAAGAAACTGTAAAATTTTAAATACTGGAAACTAATCGCAAGATGAGAGTGATTTTCATTTAATTCATCGGAAAATTTGTTTTATTTTATTCATAAATATTTTATTGTTCGAATTTTTTAGATTCCAAATGTGGAAAAACATTTTTAATTAAATCAAATGTTAAAGTTGTTCTTCAACAACTTCAAGTTTGAGACGATTTTTGAAGGATCGACTGTCACAATGTTAATACTTCAATAGACTTACCCCACCCCAACCATCTATGGTGTTGTTGGTTATGAAAAAATTAATGCATTTTTTGGTAGATCTTCCGGGAAAGCAATTTTCTCTTATGGCTTTGACTTTGATTTACATGCATTTCCGTTAAGAATTCTGTCTGAATTATGAAGGCAAAAATTGTTATTATAACCTCTTCTTCAAGTAGTGAAGGAGGGACATGCAGTTTATTATTCCGTTTCTTACATCAAAGAATGATTCCTCCTCAAGACACTATGAAGTACATGTTTTTGAATCCATCAGTTGTTGCTGTCTATCCAAATGTTAAAAACATGGTTTAGTTTGCTGTTTAAAATCGGCAATTTCGAATCAATAGCAGAAAAGTTATAAACCGATATCAAAGACAAAAAAATCATTAAAACGGTATCGATAAAAAAGTTATAGACTAAAATATCCAAAATTTTAATATTCCCCAAAATCAGTGGGTCATAAATAAATTCGCAAAAGAATTTGACGAAACCATGATTTAATTTAATTTCCTTATAAGATACTTCCCGAACCAATTCTTACATAATAACTTTTCTATTTGTTCTTCATACACAACAATTATTTGCCAAATATCGGTCTATATTTGGCTCTTAGCGCTCATATAAGGTCTATCGCCGAAATAGGGTTAAGCTTTTTATATCTTAACTATGAACCAATTCTAGTGATTATCTTGCTTATATTTGTCTCCTTTAAAAATCCTTTTCGAAATAAGGTTTTAAGCTTACAAAACACTTACATAACTTCAGTTCTATTAAAATTCTGCACAATTAATTTTCTAATTATATATCATTTATTTTACAAATCTTTCTATTATTGGTCTTTATTTGATTTAAGCTTCAATATAAGACCTCCAACGGTAATAAGTTTTTAAAGTTAATAAATCCTTTATATATAAAATAATTATATTGAAATTCCGCACGATTATTTCTCTTACACTTTAAATCTATTTTCTATTTATTTGGATAATAATCGGTCCATATTTGATTACAGGGTTTTCATTTAAATGACTTACTCTATCGAAATCTAGAAAATTATAGAATTTCCTTCAATATATGTAATTAATTTCATTAATGTCAATCCAAATCAGTCTCAACCTGTATATAAAGTCTTTTCCGGGAATTGGGTTTTAATCTAAAAAAGCTTTAATATCATTTTTTATAAAATCGTTCCCTCTAAACTTTATTTCAGTAATAACGTCGCCAAAAAGTTTAAGAACACGAAGTTTAAACTTATTTTTCGGAATCAGGGTTTAAGCTAAGGAAATGTTAAATCTCTAATGCCGAAATTGTAGGGGTTATTTAAGAGATCAATATAGATATACATTCTTAAAATCAAATTCTTTTATATTTTTTCTATATTTAGACAATGTTTTATTTGGGCCTAAATTGAGCCCATTACGTTCAAGATACTGAAAAGATAATTGTATCCGAATTGGTTTGCCCGACACACATTTCACACATGTTCTTCTTCAGATCAATAGAAAAGTGCCTCAACAATGTCCAGCATTAATTCCAATAAAAAAATGTTCTGTAGTTCCAAAAGTTATCAGTCTCTTTAAAAAATGGTTCCTCTTTACATTTCGGAACGATCTTAGAAATGAAATGTGTGAATAAAATATCTAAGAAAATTTCTGACACCAACAAAATCTTGTTCCTTTCCACTCTTTCACATATTTTGGCGATTTGTGTTTTTTTTCCACCTTAAAGTGTGTTAAAATCAAATCACCTTTATAAATAACTGCTTTTTTCTAGCTTTTCTTCTTAAATTTCACCCTTTTTTCTGCAGCATCTAAATCTCAATAAAAATTCATAAACATTTTTTGTTTTGTATCTTCTTAAACATTAAATTTATTGGTTCCATATTGAGAGGGTTAAAATCTGGAAATCTTTTTTAAACATTTTAGTATTCGGAAAGAAGCAAACGTTAAAGGGGAGGGGAAAAGTGAAATGTGAAAATTGACTTGATAACAAAAGTAAACATTTCGCATATAAAAATCAGGAGAATAAGACAAAAAAAAAACATTAGAAGAGGGAATAGAATGGAAGATAGTGGCGATAAAGGTATTTAAATAACACATGTCAGCTTATTTTCATCTTTGTATTACTTTTCAAGCAGGTAAAACATGGCGAACATCGATATGTTGTTGTTAGAAGGGTTTATGGTTTAAAAGAAAAAACCCATGAAATAGAAAAAAGGGGGATAAAGCAAGATGAATAAAAAGGAGCAGCAGGGATTTAAAGAAAATCGTATATTTTGTTTTCATGACACAAAGTAAAAATGTTAACCAGAAAAGACAATATTAGAGTTATTAGGTTAAGTGATAAGTTGATTCTTATTTACAGCCTTTGATTTAAGCCTTGGAAAAAAGACTTTAATTTGTTTATGGATAATTATAAGATCAGTTTATAATATTTGCTCAGTTTATGTCAAGGATCTTTTTAGAAATCTATCTTGAAATTTGGTTCGAAAAACGGTTTGTCGATGCCTCAAATTTATTTTGAAAATTTCAATACAACTCGTTCCAATTCCCTATAATAGACTTTATACAATATATGGAGTTTCAAAAGATTTGTTAAAATCGGATGAGCTGTTCTCACAAGCACATTCGGTTGTGACGTTCCTACGGACAACATGGGCTGTGACATTAAAAAAGGCAGTTTCGGCTGTGATTTTTCCATGAGCAGCTTCGGCTTTGCAGTTCTCTCGAGCAGCATCGGCTGTGACATTCAAAATTGCAGCATGGGCTATAACTTCCTCATGAACAACTTGGGCTACGCCGTTCTCACTAGCAGCATGTGAGGATGTGTGGTTTCTACGGCTGTAGCGTTCTGACGGCTGTGCGGTTCTTACGGCTGTGTGGTTCTTACGGCTGTAACTTTCTCATGAACAGCTTCGGCTGTGGTGTTCTCACGAGCAGCATGTGAGGATGTGTGGTTTCTAGGGCTGTAGCGTTCTGACGGCTGTAGCGTTCTGACGGCTGTGCGGTTCTTACGGCTGTGCGGTTCTTACGGCTGTGTGGTTCTTACGCCTGTAACTTTCTCATGAACAGCTTCGGCTGTGGTGTTCTCACGTGCAGCATGTGAGGATGTGTGGTTCTTACGACTGTAACGTTCTTACGAGTGACTAAGACAATGACATTCCCACTAGCTCGAAGTTAGCTTTAAGAAACAATTGTACGTATCACAGAAATAAAAATATTTTCGAATCTGTAGCATTCACCCGAAGCAGAAGAAAATCTTGATAGTTTCTCTGGCTATCAAATATCGAGCATAAAAAATCTAAATTTCACAAACTTCTCAGGACAATTACAAATAATCAGGCCAAATTTAATTGAGCTTCAGTCAGCTTGGATGTAACGTGCCAAAAACAGAGAGACAGACATATCAAAATTAACTCCGATTTTGATTTGAGTCACACATCAATCCATTTTCTAAAAATTTGAATTGGACCGATATAATGTGAGAAAGTGAAAAAAATGTTAAAATAAGTTGTTAATTTCTTTGGAAGTATAAGACTTCCACAAAAGTTAAAAGAACTCCCTCTATGTGTGAGTTAGTGGTACGAAAACTTGCTATTTACACACTGCAAGTTTTTCTTAGAAGATGCGATGGCAGTCCTAGCGAGCCATGGATACTGGATGTGATTTTTTTATTAATTGTACATTAATATGAAACTATTAGAAGCAATTTGATTGTTCTACCTCTCAAAGATTTGCAACAACTTTTTCCTCAACCCAATAATAATCTTAGATAAAACTATTTACAAATTTGCTTAGGTTAACATAAATAAGATTTTATTTCTTTGGTCATTTTTTATTTTTATTTTTATTTATCTCAAACCTAAAATACACAAAAACGTTTAAAAAAAGGAAACGGATATAAGCAAATATTTAAACCCATCACACATACATATGTAAATAACTTGTGTTAACTGCTTTTGACCAAACGAAAAACAACATTGAGAGAATAAAATTTTTACAATTTCTCGGACTTTTCATATATTTCTCTCTTCTCCTTTTTAATGCATTTAAATTAAATCATTAAAATTATCGTCGAAAATTTCTTTCCAACTCCTTTAACACTAAAAATTTTATTTACTCAAGAATTTTTTGTAGAAATATTTAAATATTTATTTTATTTTCTTTTTAAATTTTATTATTATTTTTTTTTTTTTTTTCAAAAGTTATTTTCTCCAGAATTTGCTGGTTAATTTTTTTGAAAAGAAACTTTTCGCGTGGAAACGCAAATATATATTTAAAAAAGTTTTAACCTCTTCAAACTAACGTTTATCATATCAATTATTTTCTCCACTCCCTTCCTTTTTCTACCCTGAAAACAAGAACTCTTTACCATACTTAGTGATTTTCTGAGGGTGGTGGGGGGTTGGTGACGATGCTTGCAATTGCAAAATGTTGATGAAGTATTACAACAATGTTGTAAAGCGAATGAATGAATGTTATTAAAGATGAAAAAAAGTTTTTCATGTAAAAAAATTACTTAAGTAAACCTGCATTAATGCATTGGAATGTAAAAAGCTCTAAATGAAGGAATAAAAACAAAAAATAATAAAAATAAACGCAAAACTGAAATTGAAATAAAATTGAATATGATGTAAGAGACAAAGAGAAAAGGAAGCGAAATTTTCATGATTTTCCACCAACATTCTTGGGCAAATTAAAATATTGTAGGCAAAGTTTTACTTTACCAGAGAATTTATTATAAAGTTGCAAATGTTGGTAAGAAGATGTGATAAGCGATGCCAGACTGTAACGTATTACAGTTCCCCAAAATTTTTTTAACATAAATTAAAAATTTCGGTTTTACCTCAATGCAGTTCTAGTTCTAGTTCTGGTCTATTTTTAGCTCGAGTTTAGTTCTAGTTCAGTCTTTCACTTAAAAAATTAAATTTTTCATTAAAAATTAAATTTTTCACTAAAAACTAAATTTTTCACTAAAAATTAATTTTTTCGCTAAAAATTAAATTTTTCGTTAAAAATTAAAATTTTTTACGAAAAATTAAATTTTTCGCTAAAAATTAAAATTTTTTACGAAAAATTAAATTTTTCGCTAAAAATTAAATTTTTCGCTAAAAATTAAATTTGTCGCTAAAAATTAAATTTTTCGCTAAAAATTAAATTTTTCACTAAAAATTAAATTTTTCGCTAAAAACTTAATTTTTCACTAAAAATTTAATTTTTCACTAAAAATTAAATTTTTCCCTAAAAATAAAATTTTTCGCTAAAAACCAAAAATTTAAAATTTTTACTAAAAATTAAAATTTTAAATTAAATTAAATTTGTAATATAGTATAGTGATATTAATATTTCCAATTCCCTTCATACAACAATCTGGCTCCTCTTCCCACCAAAACGCTAATAACATCCACTATTGCCGTAGAAAAAGCTTTTTAACAAAATTTATCAAAAAAGTACATTCACATAAATATCTACATATTTTATCTTCAGTTGGTTTGATTAAAATCACTTTTGCGTAAATGCTAACAACTTCAAAATAAGTTCAAATAGAGAAAATAAGCAAAGAGGAATATTTTAAACTTTAAAACAAAAACGAAGAGGGAGAGAGAACTTAAAAAGTAAAAGAAGCCTCATAAAAACACCTTGTGAAGAAAAAGTTTTTATCGTATGAAAACTACTATCGTGGTTTGAATATTTAACATTTATTTAAACCTCAAAAAATGGGAGAAAAATAATAAATAAAATAAAAATAAAGATATAAAACCTCTAAAAAAATAACAAACTTTAGTTTGTTTAACAATTCAAACGAAATTAAATTAATTGGGTTTTTGCTGCTGCAACACCAAAAAAAAGGAAAAACTAAAAGAAGGAAACTTTAAATATTTAATAATATTTTAGAACAGAGAAAACAAACTTTCTGCATTTAAATACCGGCTGCCCAGTTATCTCCACATCAATCATCCTTTCGCAGGATTCCACTTGTGGATGAGCTCAAATTTGCTTTCATATTTGTTTAAATTTTATTTAGAAAAAAAAACTTAGAAAGCAAAAAAGTTGTAATAAAATTTGTTGGCCAGAATAAAAAAAAAGAATATTTCGTTCACATAATAAAAATGTATTTTTGATTCGTAAAAAAATCCTTTTAACTCACTCTTATTTATATCTAAGAGAAAAAAGCATTAAATAAATATAGATAAATGTTTGATTTACGAAATGTTGATTTTTTATTTTTTTATTTCGCATTTTTTCTAGGTCTATTTGTTTAAGTCATGATTAAATTGCAATTAAAATGCAAAATATTTGTTTAACAACTTAAATAGAAAAAATAGTAAATTGGGAAAAACAGAAATATTTACTAAAAATAAAATATTTCTAGAAATTAATTTTAAAATCCAAATTAATATTAAAATTTTATAAAAGAAAGTTGGTATTTCCAGTTATTTTTAGAGAAAAAAAGTCTCATAAATGATAAAAAAACGAAAGAATTAGAACTGAAGAAGAACTGAACTAGAACTGAACTAAAACTGAACTAAAACTGAACCACAAATGAACTAGAACTGAACCAAAACTGAACCACAACTGAACTAGAACTGAACTAAGACTGAACTAGAACTGAACTAGAACTGAACAAGAACTGAAATAGAATTGAACTAACACTGAACCAGAACTGAACTAAGACTGAACTAGAACTGAACTAAAACTGAACTAGAACTGAACAAAAACTGAACTAAAACTGAACTAGAACTGAAATAGAACTGAAATAGAACTGAACTAAAACTGAACAAGAGCTGAACTAAAACTGAACTAGAACTGAACTAGAACTGAAATAGAACTGAAATAGAACTGAACTAAAACTGAACAAGAGCTGAACTAGAACTGAAATAGAACTGAAATAGAACTGAACTAAAACTAAACAAGAACTGAACTAAAACTGAACTAGAACTGAACTAGAACTGAAATAGAACTGAAATAGAACTGAACTAAAACTGAACAAGAGCTGAACTAAAACTGAACTAGAACTGAACTAAAACTGAACTAGAACTGAACTAAAACTGAACTAGAACTAAACTAGAACTGAACTAGAACTGAACTAAAACTGAACTAGAACTGAACTAAAACTGAACTAAAACTGAACTAAAACTGAACTAGAACAGAACTAGAACTAAACTAGAACTGAAATATAACTGAACAAGAACTAAACTAGAACTGAACTAGAACTGAACTAGAACTGAACTAGAATTGAATTAGAACTGAACTAGTGAATCAGAATTTTACCTCAAATTTGAGCTAGAATCTAAACAAGATTCTGATATGCAATTTCAACTAGAATTTGAACTAGAGTCTGAAAGAGGAACTAATCCAAAGTGTTAATAAAGAACTGGAATCTGAATTAGAATCTTAAATTTGTAGAACTAGAATTATCTTAGAATTTGAGTTAGAATTTGGACTAAATTCTGCTCTCAGAATCTGAACTGGAAATTTGATCTTGAGCTGGAATCTGAGCTGTTTCCTGAACTAGAAAATTGAACTAGAAACTAAACAAATAATCTTAATTAGAATTTCATTTAGAATTTTAACTATAACTGGACTTCAGCTGAACTGACACATTATTCTTGAACTTATATTTTGCTAAAACTGTTGACATTTCATTTCTTCAAGTTGTTTAAGGAGATGTTGCATATGAAAGGATATATCTAAGTATCCTTTTTAGTTTACAATAACTTTTATTTTCAAACCCCTTTTAAAATCAAAAATGCATTTATCAGTGTCTATGACAGAGTTTATACTCACACATACTGGAAATCAATTGTAATTCTTTCATTTGTATTCCTTAATATTTTGCAATGATATTTCCAATCAAGTCTACATAACCTTACAAAAAATTCCATTTATTTACATTCTTTCACCAGCTACCAAAACATTTCCTATGCAAATACGAATATGGAACTTTCAAATGGATTTTAGTTTAAGAAAATTTTATTGAATTTTACTCTGGATGCAGAGAAAATAAACATTTTATTGGTCACTTGAAGTAGAATTTTTGTAAAATTTGTTTGGTTTACAATTTTTGTCCATTTAGCTGAATGAGATTTAAATGCAGATTACATTTTCGAGTTTTGGTTTTGAAAGGTATTTTCGATGTTCCTTTTTGAATCCTTAACAAATGACAAAAGAAAACATTTTAAGAATATTTTAAGTTCCCACGTCATCATCTGGAGTTGTTAAGAAAATCTTAAGTATTTCAGAAATTTAATTGAAATCTGTGTAAAAGAGTTTTCGAATACATTTTATGTTTTATTAATTTAAAATTCAATTTATTTTAACCTCTTTTTTCTAGTTTATAGCTAATTTCCATAATACAACCATAATTCATTATGGCAATTTTTCTATCGCAGCTGATTTCTGTAATTTCAATTTGATCGCAGAGACCTTAAATAAATAGTTGACATTTTAATTTCTGCACGTCGTCGACAGCAAATTTCACCTTATTTAATGCCAGACTTATGGTAAATGTCTTCCTTCCCTTCACTTCCTTCACTGGCATACATTCTGAGGTGGTGGAGAATTTATCATTTATATCTGGGTGCCGTTGTCAGTTTTACATTTGGCTTACACGTTTTTATCACAACCATAAAATGTCACGAATATTTCACATTAAAAGAAAAAGAAGGGAATCCTTGTTGACTTACAACAAATGATAATTCAAATGAGAATTATATGTTGGAGTATAACGAATTTAAAGTCTTCTGCAAGAATGATATTATATATATTTAAATATGTCCTCTACAAACTTCTGGTCTCTATTTTACAAATCAATTTAAATTTTTAAAATCTTTAAAAAAATTATGGAAATTAAAATAAGAAATATCGAAGAAGCACTGAATTAATATTAATCATACGCTTCATAGTAATTTTTAAAAAATAGTTCCTTAACTTTGAAACGGTTGGAGATATTTTAATGAAATTTAACACAGTTATAGCTCAAATATTGTTAAGTACACTTGGTTGAATATCAATCCCCAGCAGTTCAAAGAGGTAATGGGTGACCTGCCAAATTTGGCCACTTTGTTTATGTTAATTTTTTTTTTTTTTTTTTTTTTTTTTTTTGAAAAGTCTCCATAAATTTATTTATGATATGACACGAAAAAAATTGCCTTGACATATTGATCTTAGAAATCTCTTCAAAAATATGTTTATGTTATAATATGTATGTTTCATAGGTTCAGTGTACGTACGTAATTTCGAAAATTTCTATCAAATTTCTTACAAAAAGAGTTAAAGTTTAAATTTGTCTGTTACAAGAGCAAACACAAACTTAACATACCATCTGCATTACCTGAAGTGGTGGAGAAGAGTATAAATCTGTAAAATACCTTTACATAGTATTTACATTCATTTATAACAACTACAAAGATATACGATATAGATGTATATATTTTCTTGTGGTTGATACTGTGTGGTTGATAAAAAGTTTTTATTAAAAAAAAAAACACAATACAAATGTTAATTTTTTTTATTGTGACAGTGGTAGTGGATCATATATTAGAAAGTGTAACAATGTTTGAACAAATAAAAAGGCAGAAAAAAATGGTAGAAAATTTGTATAACCAACCACAAGATTCTTATGAATAAAATAAAATCATCTGTATATAATAAAACTAAAAAAATAGAAAAAAAATCCAAATGCTATTTATTTGCTCACTGTTATAAACAACTTAGTGCTACATTCGCAGCTAAACAGGACACAGTCGCCTCGTTCTTTCTATTAGCAATTAAATTTTACGTGTTATTTGTTGTGTTTTTAAACCAAAATTTAAATAAATTTAATTTTACAACTCTGAACTGTTTTCCCCACTGACACTTTAAAACTCACTTTAATTAAAAGTCTTGTTATTGAAGGTCGAAAATGTAAGTCGTTTCTTAAATATGACTCTAATAAAACAACAAAAAACTCTCTATCACATCAAGCGTATGTGTAATATTTTTCACTAGAAATTAAGTATACGAAGTGATGTTCACTTTAAAATTCTTATAAAACTTCTTTTAAATAAATTAATTAAATCTCAACGAAGTGTTAATGTTTTAATATCAACTTTGAACACATACCAATTGACTGTGTCATTTATTTAACTTTAAACTCCGAATTATATTCATCCATTTTATAAATTGTTCAATTATTTCAATTTCTATCACCCAAAACCTTAAATATTTACATTCTATACCTTGATAGGTCAACCACAATATTTGAACAAATTTTATATTGACCACAAAGTTCTGATAAGGAAAGTTGGCTTGACAAAATTTAATACTTCGTAGGGTTTATTGATTTATACTTCAATTGAAATATTTATTTTCTTATGGTAAATATTTACTTAGTTATCAAATTTTATTATTAAACATAAGTGTGTCATAGAATTTATCAATTTATTCAAGTGGCAAATTATAAATTATATAATTTTGATTATGACACAGATTGTTATCCAGATAAAGAAGATTAATTTTCTTTATTATATTAATAGAGTTAAAATGATTTAATAAATTTTATTTAAAGTTTCTAGTTCAGTTCAGTTTTAGTTCAGTTCAAGTTCTGGTTCAGTTCTAGTTCAGCTCAAGTTCAGTTGTAGTTCAGTTCTGTTCAGTTCAAGTTTTGTTGTATTTCAGTTTGAAGTTCAGTTCTAGATAAGTTCTAGTTCAGTTCTAGTTAAGTTCTAGTTCAGTTCTAGATCAGGTCTAGTTCAGTTCTAGTTCAGGTCTAGTTCAATCCCAGTTCAGTTCTAGATCAGTTTTAGTTCAGTTCTAGATCAGTTCTAGTTCAGTTTTAGTTCAGTTCTGGTTCAGTTTTAGTTCAGTTCTAGTTCAGTTCTAGTTCAGTTCTAGTTCAGTTCTAGTTCAGTTCTGGTTCAGTTCTAGTTCAGTTCTAGTTCAGTTCTAGTTCAGTTCTAGTTCAGTTCTAGTTCAGTTCTAGTTCAGTTCTAGTTCAGTTCTAGTTCAGTTCTAGTTCAGTTCTAGTTCAGTTTTAGTTCAGTTCTGGTTCAGTTTTAGTTCAATCCCAGTTCAGTTCTAGTTCAGGTCTAGTTCAATCCCAGTTCAGTTCTAGGTCAGTTTTAGTTCAGTTCTAGATCAGTTCTAGATCAGTTCTAGTTCAGTTTTAGTTCAGTTTTAGTTCAGTTCTGGTTCAGTTTTAGTTCAGTTCTAGTTCAATCCCAGTTCAGTTCTAGTTCAGTTCTAGTTCAGGTCTAGTTCAATCCCAGTTCAGTTCTAGATCAGTTTTAGTTCAGTTCTAGATCAGTTTTAGTTCAGTTCTAGTTCAGTTCTGGTTCAGTTCTAGTTCAGTTCTAGATCAGTTCTAGTTCAGTTCTAGTTCAGGTCTAGTTCAATCCCAGTTCAGTTCTGGTTCAGTTTTAGTTCAGTTCTAGTTCAGTTCTAGTTCAATCCCAGTTCAGTTCTAGTTCAGTTCTAGTTCAGTTCTAGTTCAGGTCTAGTTCAATCCCAGTTCAGTTCTAGATCAGTTTTAGTTCAGTTCTAGATCAGTTTTAGTTCAGTTCTAGTTCAGTTCTGGTTCAGTTCTAGTTCAGTTCTAGATCAGTTCTAGTTCAGTTCTAAGTCAGTTCTAGTTCAATCCCAGTTCAGTTCTGGTTCAGTTTTAGTTCAGTTCTAGTTCAGTTCTAGTTCAATCCCAGTTCAGTTCTAGATCAGTTTTAGTTCAGTTCTAGATAAGTTCTAGTTCAGTTTTAGTTCAATCCCAGTTCAGTTCTAGTTCAGGTCTAGTTCAATCCCAGTTCAGTTCTAGGTCAGTTTTAGTTCAGTTCTAGATCAGTTCTAGTTCAGTTTTAGTTCAGTTCCAGTTCAGTTCCAGTTCAGTTCTAAGTCAGTTCTAGTTCAGTTCTGTTTCATTTCCAGTTCAGCTCAAGTTCAGTTGTAGTTCAGTTCCAGTTCAGTTTTAGTTCAGGTCTAGTTCAATCCCTATTCACCTAGTTTAGTTCTTGCTCAGTTTTAGGTCCAGTTTTTTTCTTTTCCCGTTTCTGTTCCGTTCTAATTTTTTCGCAGTTCAGTTCTTGTTCAGTTTTAGTTGAGTTCCAGTAAAGATTCTGGTACAACGTGTAATTAAGATTTTGTTCACTTAATGTCCCGTTATGGTTCCTTTTTTGTGAACTCACACTAAAATAATTATTAAATTTTCTTAAGTCTCCATTAATTTTTCTTTAAGTGTAAATAAATACAAATATTCATTCCCTTTTAAACTATTGACAGTCATCTGATCACATAAAAAGGTATAAAATTTGGTAAACAGTTTTATTACATCCATCATTTGCATTTCCCTCTCTTTCTCTCTCTCTCTCTCTCTCTCAATCTTAACCTCATCAGGGCCATGCAAAATTTTTACTTTTTATCTGTGATGATTTTTGGGTTTTTGTTATTAAAATAAAATAATATTTTTCTTTTGTTTTTTTTGTTTTTTTTTTTTTTTTTTTTGTCGAAAAAAAAGACTAAAAGTTCAAACTTTATCAATTGACTTATGAACCATTTAAGTGTTAGTTTATGTGTTCACTTTTGTTCACTTTGTTGGTCGATGAGAAAAAAAATAAAACTTTTTTTTTCGTTCACCTGAGTTTACACTCTGAATTACGAATAATAAACTTTTTCACCAGAAACAAAAACAAAAATATAACAGTCAATTTTATACCAATTGTAAGTGTATGAGTGAAAGTATATTTGTGTGTGTTTGCTGGAGTATGAGTGAATTAGATTGTGTATGTGTGTGTTAGTGATATTATTAGTTTATAGTTGCATTGGCAAATTTTCCTATTATGTTCATGGTTTTTATGACATTTTCTGGATTTATGATAAAATTTATATGTTCAACACACACACACACATACTTCTATTGACTTATATTTATATAGATTTTTAGGTTGCATACACATTTTTATAGCTTTTTGTTGTTGTTTAATAACACATTTAGTTTTTGTATTAAAAGTGGCTTAAAAACTAATAATAACAGCAATTTATAGCAAAATAAAGGAATTATGACTTTAACAAAAACTCTATTGTATTAGTTTTCGATTGAACTACATTTAATTTTGAAACAAAATTAGATTTAACAATAAAACAATGATTTTGCAAATAAAACAAATTTAAGTTCAAAAAATTATGAAAATTAAAGTCGATTAATTTTGAAAATAAATCAGAGTATGAAAAAATCTGGAACAAAATCTTAATTTGCAAATGAACTTAATTTTGAATCTTCATTTACGAAGATTAAAAAATGAAATCCTCTTTGTGAAATTAAAATTTTTATCAATATTTTTTGATTTTGTTCTGAGCAAAAAAGGAACTTATTTATCACTCTTTAAGCTAAGAATAAAAAAGGAGGATTATTTATTAACTCATTCAAGAATGCGAGATGGTTAAAAAGAAAACATAAAAAATATGCTTATTCATACACAAGCACACAAACAAATTACTTGCCGCAAAAAAACTTACAATTTTTACGAATTATTCATTTCTAAACTCTTTCTTAGATTTTGCCCTTTTTTGCTTTTTTGATTTTTAATTTTTTCAGAATTAAACTCTTTTCAAAGAGAGATAAAAAATAAAACTCATTTTTTAAAAATTAAATTAAACTCTTTAAAAGATTCGATCTTTTGACGAACAAAAAAAGAGACGATAGCTGTAACTTGACATATAGCATCACACTGCAGAAAAATTGTGATCGTAGGATTTAAGTTTCAGTTTAGTTCTATATACCTCAGATTCCAGTACATATAGCAGCTTACACTAAGTTGTTTCTAGTTAAATATTAGTTGAGATTCTAATTCAGCTTCGTGGTCAGATATTAGTCTAGATGCAAGTTTCTATTGTTTTTTGTGTTCACTTCTAGGTGTAATTCTATTTTTGATTTCAATGCTGATTCAAATTCAGATTTTAGTTCAGATTCGTTTAAATATTCATGTATAAATTGTAGTTTAAATGTAGTTCATTTCAAGATTCGGGTTCAATTTCTAATTCAGGTTCCATTTCAGATTTCATTTAAGAATGTAATTAATTTCAAGTCCGGGTTCTGGTTTAGATTATATTTTGATTCTAGTTCAGAACTAAAATGAGAAGTAAATAGAGAATTGAACAATAAACTGAACTGAGAACTGAACTCAGTACTGATTTGTGAACTGAATTTGGAACTAAACTGTGAACTGAACTGAGAACTGAACTCAGAACTGAACTAAAAATTAAACTGATAAATAAGAACTTTATCAAGTAGCTTCCATGAAAATGCATTCCGAAATGTCTTTTTAAGCTTTTTCATTGACAACAGCATATTTTATAAATTTTTTTTTATGGACCAAATCCAATTTTCAAGACGAGCGGTCTACAAAGATCGTTGCTCCATATAGATCAACATACGATAATCACTTAAAAGTGTATAAATCTAAAAAATATTAATACGATAATATTATTTACTTGTTTGAGATTTATACAACTAAAAAATACGACACCAAATTTTACGAGAATCGGTACCTGATTTCCTATATGACTGACATAATCACAACATCCGAAAATCAACTTAAGTGACATAAAACTTACATAAGAGTAAGTAACATGGAGATATTTTAATAAGTTTGTATATTAAAATCGTGTGCCTACGCAGGTATGTAGGGTATCATATAGTCGGCATTAACCGACTTTTAAATATTTTTAAATACTTTCCATTTTTACAAGAATAAGCCGCTCAGTCCCAACCATGTGTTAGAACTCGAAATTATTGGTTCTGATATCGTAAATCATATTTAGACAATTTTATTTTTCAATCGAATACTGAATTGTGATGTTAAAAGTTTACCTTCCGGACTACCATATTAGTTCAATATATTTCCAATAAATATTTACAATACTTGCGTCCCTTATTATACCCTACACCATCATAAGTGGTTGGGTTATGAAACATTTGTGCAAAAATTGTAACGACCAGAACAAATTGTACTACCGCCACTTTTCAGTAAACTCTGGATCACTTTCTGAGTCGATCTAACGACCGTGTGACCGTCTGGCTGGCTGTCCATGTAAACCTTATGAGCAAAATGCAGGTCGCTGTTTTAAAGTTATTTAAATGAAATTTGGCAAGTGTTATTATTTTGGCCCAAGTACGATGTCTATTGAGATAGGTGATGTTGGGTCCATTGCTTCACCTCGCTCTCACCTATACTTTCTGGATGGGAATTTAAGGTCACAAAGTTCTTAAATATAAAGCGATTTTTAAGAAATTTGGTTTATGATATTGTTAAACAATTTGCCACATAATACGAGGATCAGGCCATTATTTCTCATTAGTCCCTTACAACCCCTTCCAGATATCACTTTGAAGGGCTTAAATGTTACATATGCGTTGATATTGTAATAAGAATGAATGAAATTAAAATAAATAAAAGCAAGAACGATGTGCGAAATTTTACGATGGTCGGACCATAATTTCTTCTAGCTCCCATGTAAAATTTTTACATGGGAGCTAGAAGAAATTATGGTCCGACCATCGTAAAATTTCGCACATCGTTCTTGCTTTTATTTATTTTAATTCATTCATTCTTACATGGGAGCACATTTTTATCCCAAATGGATGTTAGTTAGTATTAATATAATATAATGTGCTCTTAACCATAAATTAAAAAATGCCATTATACGAGGGTGGTTTTTTATATTAGGTAGCTACAGCTTATAACCAATTATGTGGTGTAGGGCATAAAATAATCGGACTTGACCGACTACAACTTCTTACTGGTTTTAATTAATTTCAATCATTAAAAATTTATTCAAAAAAATAAACAAATAAATTTAATCTTTAACTAAATAAATGGAAACTTAACGAAAACTAAAAATGATTGCAATTATCGCAGATAAAGAAATAAAAATAAAACAAAACAAGAAAATAAATAAAATTCTCCAAGTTCACATAAAAAAGATTCATAAAAAACCATATAAAAATAAAAAAAAGAAAACGAAATCTGTTATTTGTATTATTATGTCTCCATTCCAAGGGAGGAGTATAAGAGTTTGTGAATATTACTTTTACCAGTTTCATGTAGCCGCGAAAATAAAGGACACATTCGTAGAAATACACAAATAACAATTTATTGCTGGTTTTAAACAATTTCCACAATTTTTTTTTTAATCCACAAGGAAATATTTTGCGGTTGTCAGATGTAAAATGAGAAAATGCATATAAGTTATACTTATAGTATACAGAATATATGAGAATGTATGAGTATTTATGTGAATCCAGCAGTGCTGAAATAGTAATACAACAATCTAAAAAGGGACAATAAAATTTACCTAGCGAAACTTCGAAAAGGCATTTAATTGTCTTTTCTATATCTTTACGATACATATATTTGTGCACACTAACTGTCTATCTGAGTACACCTTGTGGTAATTAGGTGGCTAAACATAGTATCTTATCCATCTACTAGTATTTGGAGTTCGTAGGGGCACAACACCTAATGACAATAAAGTGATTTGCCACTGTACCTTAAAGGAATTTTATTGTCTTACCAGGATCTATGTCCCCCAAGAAAACTGTAGGGTATCTATGGCCAACATATAAACAAAGTAATATCAAGAAAATGTATGTGTTAATGTCTGTTTTGGGTATATATTAGAGTGACATATTTGGGACTTAATTTAAAGTTAGAAATTAAGCAGAAAATTATTAGCATATAATTTACTTACAAAATGTTGAATTAACATTGTAAATAATTGATTTATATATTTAAAAATCGTTTTTTTATGAGTTCGATTTATTAAAAAATGTTTTCTTGAAAATATATATTTCTGGCATATGTGATCCATTATGCGATATTTTTACTTAAAATAAATTTTTATAATTTAAATATATTAATAAAAGATCGTCCAAGCATAAATATCCTTTCCCAAATAATATGAGGGAGAAAGGGAAACTTAAAACTAACTAATACATTGAAAAAAAATATTTATTAAAACTTTCCGCTAAAGGCCTTTTCTATTCGTATATCAAGTGAGA
>PYHX02000158.1:12644781-12696569 GCA_004302925.2 Cochliomyia hominivorax | reverse complement strand
AGATTTTGTTCACTTAATGTCCGTTATGGTCCTTTTTGTGAACTCACACTAAAAATAATTATTAAATTTTCTTAAGTCTCCATTAATTTTTCTTTAGTGTAAATAAATACAAATATTCATTCCCTTTTAAACTATTGACAGTCATCTGATCACATAAAAAGGTTATAAAATTTGGTAAACAGTTTTATTACATCCATCATTTGCATTTCCCTCTCTTTCTCTCTCTCTCTCTCTCTCAATCTTAACCTCATCAGGGCCCATGCAAAATTTTTACTTTTTATCTGTGATGATTTTTGGGTTTTTGTTATTAAAATAAAATAATATTTTTCTTTTTGTTTTTTTTGTTTTTTTTTTTTTTTTTTTGTCGAAAAAAAGACTAAAAGTTCAAACTTTATCAAATTGACTTATGAACCATTTAAGTGTTAGTTTATGTGTTCACTTTTGTTCACTTTGTTGGTCGATGAGAAAAAAAATAAAACTTTTTTTTCGTTCACCTGAGTTTACACTCTGAATTACGAATAATAAACTTTTTCACCAGAAACAAAAACAAAAATATAACAGTCAATTTTATACCAATTGTAAGTGTATGAGTGAAAGTATATTTGTGTGTGTTTGCTGGAGTATGAGTGAATTAGATTGTGTATGTGTGTGTTAGTGATATTATTAGTTTATAGTTGCATTGGCAAATTTTCCTATTATGTTCATGGTTTTTATGACATTTTCTGGATTTATGATAAAATTTATATGTTCAACACACACACACACATACTTCTATTGACTTATATTTATATAGATTTTTAGGTTGCATACACATTTTTATAGCTTTTTGTTGTTGTTTTAATAACACATTTAGTTTTTGTATTAAAAGTGGCTTAAAAACTAATAATAACAGCAATTTATAGCAAAATAAAGGAATTATGACTTTAACAAAAACTCTATTGTATTAGTTTTCGATTGAACTACATTTAATTTTGAAACAAAATTAGATTTAACAATAAACAATGATTTTGCAAATAAAACAAATTTAAGTTCAAAAAATTATGAAAATTAAAGTCGATTAATTTTGAAAATAAATCAGAGTATGAAAAAATCTGGAACAAATTCTTAATTTGCAAATGAACTTAATTTTGAATCTTCATTTACGAAGATTAAAAAATGAAATCCTCTTTGTGAAATTAAAATTTTTATCAATATTTTTTGATTTTGTTCTGAGCAAAAAAGGAACTTATTTATCACTCTTTAAGCTAAGAATAAAAAAGGAGGATTATTTATTAACTCATTCAAGAATGCGAGATGGTTAAAAAGAAAACATAAAAAATATGCTTATTCATACACAAGCACACAAACAAATTACTTGCCGCAAAAAAACTTACAATTTTTACGAATTATTCATTTCTAAACTCTTTCTTAGATTTTGCCCTTTTTTGCTTTTTTTGATTTTTAATTTTTTCAGAATTAAACTCTTTTCAAAGAGAGATAAAAAATAAAACTCATTTTTTAAAAATTAAAATTAAACTCTTTAAAAGATTCGATCTTTTGACGAACAAAAAAAGAGACGATAGCTGTAACTTGACATATAGCATCACACTGCAGAAAAATTGTGATCGTAGGATTTAAGTTTCAGTTTAGTTCTATATACCTCAGATTCCAGTACATATAGCAGCTTACACTAAGTTGTTTCTAGTTAAATATTAGTTGAGATTCTAATTCAGCTTCGTGGTCAGATATTAGTCTAGATGCAAGTTTCTATTGTTTTTTGTGTTCACTTCTAGGTGTAATTCTATTTTTGATTTCAATGCTGATTCAAATTCAGATTTTAGTTCAGATTCGTTTAAATATTCATGTATAAATTGTAGTTTAAATGTAGTTCATTTCAAGATTCGGGTTCAATTTCTAATTCAGGTTCCATTTCAGATTTCATTTAAGAATGTAATTAATTTCAAGTCCGGGTTCTGGTTTAGATTATATTTTGATTCTAGTTCAGAACTAAAATGAGAAGTAAATAGAGAATTGAACAATAAACTGAACTGAGAACTGAACTCAGTACTGATTTGTGAACTGAATTTGGAACTAAACTGTGAACTGAACTGAGAACTGAACTCAGAACTGAACTAAAAATTAAACTGATAAATAAGAACTTTATCAAGTAGCTTCCATGAAAATGCATTCCGAAATGTCTTTTTAAGCTTTTTCATTGACAACAGCATATTTTATAAATTTTTTTTTATGGACCAAATCCAATTTTCAAGACGAGCGGTCTACAAAGATCGTTGCTCCATATAGATCAACATACGATAATCACTTAAAAGTGTATAAATCTAAAAATATTAATACGATAATATTATTTACTTGTTTGAGATTTATACAACTAAAAAATACGACACCAAATTTTACGAGAATCGGTACCTGATTTCCTATATGACTGACATAATCACAACATCCGAAAATCAACTTAAGTGACATAAAACTTACATAAGAGTAAGTAACATGGAGATATTTTTAATAAGTTTGTATATTAAAATCGTGTGCCTACGCAGGTATGTAGGGTATCATATAGTCGGCATTAACCGACTTTTAAATATTTTTAAATACTTTCCATTTTTACAAGAATAAGCCGCTCAGTCCCAACCATGTGTTAGAACTCGAAATTATTGGTTCTGATATCGTAAATCATATTTTAGACAATTTTATTTTTCAATCGAATACTGAATTGTGATGTTAAAAGTTTACCTTCCGGACTACCATATTAGTTCAATATATTTCCAATAAATATTTACAATACTTGCGTCCCTTATTATACCCTACACCATCATAAGTGGTTGGGTTATGAAACATTTGTGCAAAAATTGTAACGACCAGAACAAATTGTACTACCGCCACTTTTCAGTAAACTCTGGATCACTTTCTGAGTCGATCTAACGACCGTGTGACCGTCTGGCTGGCTGTCCATGTAAACCTTATGAGCAAAATGCAGGTCGCTGTTTTAAAGTTATTTAAATGAAATTTGGCAAGTGTTATTATTTTGGCCCAAGTACGATGTCTATTGAGATAGGTGATGTTGGGTCCATTGCTTCACCTCGCTCTCACCTATACTTTCTGGATGGGAATTTAAGGTCACAAAGTTCTTAAATATAAAGCGATTTTTAAGAAATTTGGTTTATGATATTGTTAAACAATTTGCCACATAATACGAGGATCAGGCCATTATTTCTCATTAGTCCCTTACAACCCCCTTCCAGATATCACTTTGAAGGGCTTAAATGTTACATATGCGTTGATATTGTAATAAGAATGAATGAAATTAAAATAAATAAAAGCAAGAACGATGTGCGAAATTTTACGATGGTCGGACCATAATTTCTTCTAGCTCCCATGTAAAATTTTTTACATGGGAGCTAGAAGAAATTATGGTCCGACCATCGTAAAATTTCGCACATCGTTCTTGCTTTTATTTATTTTAATTTCATTCATTCTTACATGGGAGCACATTTTTATCCCAAATGGATGTTAGTTAGTATTAATATAATATAATGTGCTCTTAACCATAAATTAAAAAATGCCATTATACGAGGGTGGTTTTTTATATTAGGTAGCTACAGCTTATAACCAATTATGTGGTGTAGGGCATAAAATAATCGGACTTGACCGACTACAACTTCTTACTGGTTTTAATTAATTTCAATCATTAAAAATTTATTCAAAAAAATAAACAAATAAATTTAATCTTTAACTAAATAAATGGAAAACTTAACGAAAACTAAAAATGATTGCAATTATCGCAGATAAAGAAATAAAAAATAAAACAAAAACAAGAAAATAAATAAAATTCTCCAAGTTCACATAAAAAAGATTCATAAAAAACCATATAAAAATAAAAAAAAGAAAACGAAATCTGTTATTTGTATTATTATGTCTCCATTCCAAGGGAGGAGTATAAGAGTTTGTGAATATTACTTTTACCAGTTTCATGTAGCGCGAAAATAAAGGACACATTCGTAGAAATACACAAATAACAATTTATTGCTGGTTTTAACAATTTCCACAATTTTTTTTTTAATCCACAAGGAAATATTTTGCGGTTGTCAGATGTAAAATGAGAAAATGCATATAAGTTATACTTATAGTATACAGAAATATATGAGAATGTATGAGTATTTATGTGAATCCAGCAGTGCTGAAATAGTAATACAACAATCTAAAAAGGGACAATAAAATTTACCTAGCGAAACTTCGAAAAGGCATTTAATTGTCTTTTCTATATCTTTACGATACACAAAAGATATATTTGTGCACACTAACTGTCTATCTGCAGTACACCTTGTGGTAATTAGGTGGCTAAAGGCATAGTATCTTATCCATCTACTAGTAATTTGGAGTTCGTAGGGGGCATACACCTAATGACAATAAAGTGATTTTGCCACTGTACCTTAAAGGAATTTTATTGTCTTACCAGGATCTATTGTCCCCCAAGAAAACTGTAGGGTATCTATGGCCAACATATAAACAAAGTAATATCAAGAAAATGTATGTGTTAATGTCTGTTTTGGGTATATTAGAGTGACATATTTGGGACTTAATTTAAAGTTAGAAATTAAGCAGAAAAATTATTAGCATAATTTACTTACAAAAATGTTGAATTAACATTGTAAATAATTGATTTATATTATTTAAAAATCGTTTTTTTATGAGTTCGATTTATTAAAAAATGTTTTTTCTTGAAATATATATTTCTGGCATATGTGATCCATTATGCGATATTTTTACTTAAAATAAATTTTTATAATTTAAATATATAAATAAAAGATCGTCCAAGCATAAATATCCTTTCCCAAATAATATGAGGGAGAAAAGGGAAACTTAAAACTAACTAATACATTGAAAAAAATATTTATTAAAACTTTCCGCTAAAGGCCTTTTCTATTCGTATATCAAGTGAGAGTGCTATATTCGACTATGCCAGATATGTAATACCCTCTATAATACCACATTCAAATATGCTTAAAGTTTCAATAACATTAAGATACAGTCTTACATGCGTTACACATATACACACTAATTACAAAAAACAGTTTTTTTTTTATTTGGAGTCAAAAATATTGACAGATTTAAAACTATAACTTTCTGGTCATCCGATTTGTATAATTCGTAGAAAAGTTTTGGATGTCTATAGATATAAATTATGGTCTATAGCTTCAGGCATATTTTAACATATTTGGATCGACATCTGACTTTTTTTAGAACTTAAAGTCATTCTATTATATGATGCAAAACCTTAACCCAAATTTCATAAAGTCATTTGTAAAGCGCAGCAAAATAACCAAATCAGCACTGAAGACAAAACACAGGGCGAACAATTAGTGGTTTGTATTTGGAGGTATCAATAAGTTCTTCTACAATATGCGTTGTTCGGATCCAGCTATCATATAGGACCTTAACAAAGTACTATTGCAGAGTACTATTGAAAGAGATCTATCAGACAAGAAGGAACCATATATTAAAAACTTTCTTAAAAACAAGTAAGAATATAATTTAAAACCGACTATATAATACCGACCCCCGTAGAATTTGCTTTAATAACACATTCTTCCTTGAAAAATGTTCATCATATTCATTAAAAGTCGTTAAAGATCTGTGCCATTTGAGATGGTTTTCGGAAGTGGGAGTCATATGAAAGCTAAATGATATTATAGACTGATCATTACAAATTTTAGTAGGATCTTTTCATGTTGTATAAATCTTAAACATAACATCGCAACACTAAAATATTTTGAGAGATTTGTATCCTCTAAAGTGATTTTAGTAAGTTGGTCTTGTGGATGCTACGATTAAACGATCTCCTTCACTAAATAACTAAATAAAGTATCTTCGTAGCTTTTAGTTTTATCGGTTTAAAGCCCAATTCCGAGAAAATATTTGTATGACAGCTACTTTAAATATTTGACCGAACATGACCACTTTCAGAAGGCTTCGCTCAAGATATCTCTAAAATTGCTACTTGTAGGATGTGCCCAAATTTACATAGACAGTCAGTTGGACAGATGAAGCGACGCATAAAGTGATACTGTAGAATGGAACAGTATAAATCCACCACTGGGAGCATTAAATCAAATTCATTTAATACAAATGAGAAGAGAATTGAGCGAACTGTTATCTTTTATTTCGTAAGAGCATGTTGCTTTAACAAAGCATCCTCCTTTTGTACGGTTTGTGACATACACGATAAACATACATGATTACATTGTGTATCGAGTGCCTATAAGCCTTTTATTTGGTAAGCTGCGGCTTCTTGAGGCTTAAAGAATCCACAAAGTAACATTATCTTTCTGTGCGTATATAAGATGTTTCTCATTGGCAAAATTTCAGTGATCATGCTGATGATGCAATCTGTATTTTTACCTTGATGGAGTTGCACCAGGATTCATTTCCCTATAACAGGGTTTATTTTATATTTAATTTAATATGGATTGGTCTGAATACAAGTTGCTTTCTCTAATTTAATTTGATCATCCAAATGTCACATACGTTTTGTCGCAGTGCTGGAGATACCTACTGCCTACATAGCAGAAGCTATCAACGTGCTCCTCTAGTTAGCTTTGTAGCACAACGTTGTCGATAATTACAGTGTGCATGACCTTGTGCTCCAGTTTTACCATTTTTTTTAATTTTGCTAGCATACATTTTATCTCTTTGAAGCCACTTCCAGCTTATCGGCTAATAAATGTGATGGAAGGACACAACTATTTCTAAATTTTACATGAAAAGAACAGACGTTCCCGTTTTTAATATTTTCGAAGATCTTCTTCTCCACTTCAGTTATTCAGTAATTAAATGATGATGCTGATAAGATTTATATTTATTTCGATAAGAAATTGATTCTACCCCAATGTGCATTTGACTATAACTTTACTCAGATACCTGATGGCAAAATAGGAAAAGTATTCAATAAAAAAATAATGAATTAGTTTAAATACGGTTTAGTAATATTAATCACTTGTTCTGAAAAAAAGTCTACAAAAAGGCCTTTTCAAACCGTTACTTTTTCTCCAATTTATTTCTTCCGTTAACTTTATTTACATACGTCTTTGTGCCACAGTTTCAATGTTTATATTTAAATCGTATTGTATATAAGTATACATATACAATGTCGTATATATGTATATGTAACAGTTAAAGTCCATGATATAACCCCATACTATTCAAATATTAAAATTTGCTCTCTCACTCACACACACGCACACACATGAAGTCAGTGTCGAACAAATATTAACAAAATAAATATTGGTTTTAAGCGACAGCAAAGTAAAAAGTCATCTAGTATTTTTACTATTTCATACGAAACACATACACACACATACATATTATTTAAACTCATATACATGGTAAAACTTTAATATATATATTTATTTGTCATGTATTTGTATAACGGTATTTGTATATATATTGAATTTTATTTTTGTTTTATGGAAAAAAACGAGCGAAAATACTAAAAAAAGGAAGAAATTCATATAACTTTATAATAAATTGTTATAAATGCACGAAACACAGAACTAACAAAACTTTTGTTTCCACTAACTGTGTTCAAAAGCAAGTTTGTTACCCGAAAAAAATGAAATAATATGAAAATAAATGTTAACAAAAAAACTTTAAATAAAAATTAAAAATATTGAAGACAAAATATTAAAAAATGTGGTCGAGATACAATTTCAATAAATAATAAATTTGAGAAAATAAATTACAAAATGACAATATAAAGGACAATTTCAGGGTTACGATTGAAAAGGAAATAAAAATGTAAAACAATAAATTTTAGTGAAAATTTTAATTTTTAATAAAATATTGAGTTTTTAATGAAATGTGAATTTTAGTGAAATGTGATTTCAGTGAAAATGTGAATTTTCAGTGAAAATGTGAATTTTCAGTGAAAATGTGAATTTTCAGTGAAAATGTGAATTTTCAGTGAAAATGTGAATTTTCAGTGAAAATGTGAATTTTCAGTGAAAATGTGAATTTTCAGTGAAATGTGAATTTCAGTGAAAATGTGAATTTCAGTGAAAATGTGAATTTTCAGTGAAAATGTGAATTTTCAGTGAAAATGTGAATTTTCAGTGAAAATGTGAATTTTCAGTGAAAATGTGAATTTCAGTGAAAATGTGAATTTTCAGTGAAAATGTGAATTTCAGTGAAAATGTGAATTTTCAGTGAAAATGTGAATTTTCAGTGAAAATGTGAATTTTCAGTGAAAATGTGAATTTTCAGTGAAAATGTGAATTTTCAGTGAAAATGTGAATTTTCAGTGAAAATGTGAATTTTCAGTGAAAATGTGAATTTTCAGTGAAAATGTGAATTTTCAGTGAAAATGTGAATTTTCAGTGAAAATGTGAATTTTCAGTGAAAATGTGAATTTTCAGTGAAAATGTGAATTTTCAGTGAAAATGTGAATTTTCAGTGAAAATGTGAATTTTCAGTGAAAATGTGAATTTTCAGTGAAAATGTGAATTTTCAGTGAAAATGTGAATTTTCAGTGAAAATGTGAATTTTCAGTGAAAATGTGAATTTTCAGTGAAAATGTGAATTTTCAGTGAAAATGTGAATTTTCAGTGAAAATGTGAATTTTCAGTGAAAATGTGAATTTTCAGTGAAAATGTGAATTTTCAGTGAAAATGTGAATTTTCAGTGAAAATGTGAATTTTCAGTGAAAATGTGAATTTTCAGTGAAAATGTGAATTTTCAGTGAAAATGTGAATTTTCAGTGAAAATGTGAATTTTCAGTGAAAATGTGAATTTTCAGTGAAAATGTGAATTTTCAGTGAAAATGTGAATTTTCAGTGAAAATGTGAATTTTCAGTGAAAATGTGAATTTTCAGTGAAAATGTGAATTTTCAGTGAAAATGTGAATTTTCAGTGAAAATGTGAATTTTCAGTGAAAATGTGAATTTTCAGTGAAAATGTGAATTTTCAGTGAAAATGTGAATTTTCAGTGAAAATGTGAATTTTCAGTGAAAATGTGAATTTTCAGTGAAAATGTGAATTTTCAGTGAAAATGTGAATTTTCAGTGAAAATGTGAATTTTCAGTGAAAATGTGAATTTTCAGTGAAAATGTGAATTTTCAGTGAAAATGTGAATTTTCAGTGAAAATGTGAATTTTCAGTGAAATGTGAATTTTCAGTGAAAATGTGAATTTTCAGTGAAAATGTGAATTTTCAGTGAAAATGTGAATTTTCAGTGAAAATGTGAATTTTCAGTGAAAATGTGAATTTTCAGTGAAAATGTGAATTTTCAGTGAAAATGTGAATTTTCAGTGAAAATGTGAACTTTTTGTGAAATGAATTGTGAATGAATTTTTAGTAAAAATGTGAATTTTTAGTAAAAATGTGAATTTTCAGTGAAAATGTGAATTTTCAGTGAAAATGTGAATTTTCAGTGAAAATGTGAATTTTTAGTGAAAATGTGAATTTTTAGTAAAAATGTGAATTTTTAGTGAAAATGTGAATTTTTAGTGAAAATGTGAATTTTTTGTGAAAATGTGAATTTTTTGTAAAAATAGGAATTTTTAGTGAAAATAGGAATTTTTAGTGAAAATAGGAATTTTTAGTAAAAAATGTGAATTTTTAGTAAAATGTGAATTTTTTGTGAAAATAAGAATTTTTAGTGAAAATGTGAATTTTAGTGAACCTCTCAACAACGTCGGTCCATAACTTTTCATACTAGTGGCGTAGTGTTTAAATGGACTATTCCACTCTTAATCGTTTTTGCTTTATAGAACTTAGTCAAACGGAATATGGCATATGGATACTTTGGGCCGATACTGGCAAAATTTGGATCGGAAAAGTTTTATAGTTTAAAATATCTGATTATACTCAATATAACTTTACCAACTGGTACCAACACCAGTTTATTATACCAATACTTGTTTAATATTAATAGTGACTTTTAGAAGGTGATTTGATGTGATGAATTTTGGCTCTAAAAATTGAGCACTTTTGTTTAAAATAGACAAAAATATTAAAGCCATTTGTGAGTACTTTAATTCAAATGGGAAAAACTGTTTAACAAACGGTTCCAAATAAGTCCAAAGTATGTATACCCTCATAGCTTTTCTTTAAGGCTTTTGGCCCTCTATAGTTCTATTCCATTAAACTTCTAATTAGAGTGAAACACAGTACTTGAGAAAAATATGAATAACTCTACACACGTGAGCGCTAGAGTTACACAAGTTACCTTTTCCAAAAGGCTGTTATCCTAGGAATGTAATGGAAGCAAAAAATGTCCATTTATCTCCTTTAACTTTTAAACAATAAGAATTTACTTTAGGTTATATTGAAATATAAATATAAAAAATAGGTCTAAAGGTGTATAGGAGTATATGGGTCCAAATAAGTCCAAATATGTCCAAATATGTAAATAGTACCCTTATAGCTTTTCTTTGGTATCGAATCTTGCGTAAACGCTTTAATTTGATAACAATTTCAACTTCCAAAAATGTACATTACAGGGGGAAGGGAAAGGTTTATAGAATTAACTTGATTTGATATGTTGAGTCTATATAAAATTATTGCGACATCCTTGAGCAGGAGCCATGTTTATCTTCTCTGTATCATTTCAATTTTAGTTTATGTTCGGCCGGAGAAAGAACATCTAAATAAGATACTTTTCAGAAAAATACGATTTTTAAGAATTTTTTTTCAGAAGTCCTTTTTTAAATGTTTATATCCCAATAAAAGGATTTTCACTCTAAACCCAGAAGTCATTTCATAAAGCATTTAAATAGCTCTAACTCCAATATATTTGTCTTCGTTTATTTTTTAATCTTTATTGTTAATAATACCAGTCATAATGCTAATAACAAATGCTACTTTGCCTCCTTCATCTTCCGTTTTATCTTTATAGAAATCGATTTAAAAAAAACGAAAACATCTCACGTTTTCCTTTTATTGCCTTTATTAAAAATTAAATGTGCAATAGAAAATATGAGCATAAAAAATGAAAGAGTAAAGTCACACACACTCACATACATATACATACCAACTAAACAAAAAAAAAAACATAAAAAGGGAGAAAGTAGTTACAGAAAGGATATTTCCAGCAGGAATAAATGTTTAGAATAAGAAACAAAGTAAAGTGAATAGTTGAACAGGAATTGAAGGCATCTTTTGTTTATAACTAAAATTTCTACAACAACAGAATTTTTATGATGTTATTAAATTCAATCAGAAAACAAGAAGAGATATAGAAATGAAAAAAGAAATTAAGGAAGTAAAAATAGAATTGAGGGTCAATATCAGCCAAAAAGTATGCTATACTATTTTGAATAAAGAGATATTTTGGTGTGGCCATGGAAATAATTGTTTAACTTTTGAGCTAATAGAGATATCTTCATGAAATTTCATATGATTACAACTGAGGTATCTTCGAGTTGGCGTGGAAGAGTACAGGCCCCTATCTGGTTAGAAGAGTCGTAAAAAGGAAGGAAAGTAGGAAAGTTTTATGAACTTCTACGGTCTCACATTCTGGGAAGAAGAGAGAATACCTCCAACTTGAAGGAAGACATCATTGTTAAAGATACCGAAAATTGGTGACCTGTAACATTGTAATAACTGGAGAAGTATTACTCTGTGTAACACCACATACAAGATATTGGAAATCATCATACAAGAAAGAATTCAAAGTAAAATTGACCAAAAACTACGAGATAAACAGGCCAACGGGAGTTGGGTGTATTAAGCATTATAATAAAACAGTCTCTCAAATAACGTACTTCTTTGTACCTACTGTTGATACCATCAGACAAACGGACATATGGAAAGCATTGAAAAAAGGAGTATTTCAGAAGATAATACGAATCAACAGAACTATGTACGAGGATGCTGAACTCTCAGTTTTCGCCGCGACAATATCAGACAACCATTTTTAATAAATGCCGGAGTAAAACACCTTCGATATTCACCATCGTGCTAGATGATATAATGAGCGATGTATCTTCAAAGAGAAAAGGAATCACAGGGAGTCTTTCACGTCAACTAGAGGATTTAGATTATGCGGATGATATTTGTATACTTTCGCTCAAGCAAAGTAGAAAAACTGGTGTGCAATGTCAAGCTTGAGGAAAATATCAGGAAGACCAAAGCAATGAGATTCGACAACGTATCGACAACATCATGCTGCAAGGCCAATCAGTCGAACATGTGGATAGCTTCGGCTATGTAAAAATGGTGGTGTAGTCGTGAATAACAAGCTCAGCAAAGCGAGAGCGGAGTTTGGACGATTACAATTAATATGGAGATGAACACAAATATCCAGACAAAGAATGCTGTAACTGTTGTAAGGAAATGAAACCTGGTTATTATCAAGCACAAAGTGACTCAGAATAACATATCAACAATATCAACAACATTGACCTCTGGAACATTACAACCACAGTAGCAGAAATAAAAACGTCCATACTATCACATTGGTGTTTGAGTGTTATTCTCTAGATTCAAGTTTGATACTTCAAGATCTAAGACAACGCAATATTACATAGGAAGACACACAAACAACTTCTGGAAATCGTATAAGATAGAAATGAGGGTAATGGAAAAAATTATTAACCGATCAGAATTATTTCAAAAAAAAAAATATTTCGACTCACTGTGGTTAAATAAATAATATGCTCGATTATGGAATAAGTGCAGTGAAATTCAATCTGGTATGTGGTTATTGTATTTCTGAGCAGTTTTCGCAAATATGCCTTATTTTCGAGAACTTTTTCACTGGCCTCCTTATAAAATGATACCATTTAACACACAAAGATTTCATATCCAGACAGATGGACGGACATGGTTATACCGAATTAGAAATTAATTTTTATTCGATTGTTACACCCTATGATTAAAGTATCAGCCTACAATAAAAGCGTAGGGTACAATTATAAAAAATTGAAAAAATTCTAAATGAAAATGAAGTCTAAATAATAAGACTAAAGAACTCCAACATTAGTTAGAAAATAATATTTACTAGATATTTTTGTTAAAACATAACACACACATTCAAACATATTTCCTCCATAGAATAAAGTTCAAAAGAGGAAAAAGGCATAAATAAATAATTTTATTTTTATTACAAAAAGCAAAAAAAATAGAACAAAGTAATAAGACAAAATACATTTTTCCGGAGAGAAAGAAAAAGAAAAATAAAAAAGAATTTTATTTTCATAAATAAAAGAATTCAACAGATAATTTGTTTTAGTAAATTTAATTATTTAAGTTTAAGAAAATTGACCAGAATTCCACAGAGAGAAAAATAAAGAAGAAAATGAAAATAAATAATGATCTGGGATGTTTCTGAAATAATAAGCAGCTGGGATCTAACAATTTTATCAATTTATCAATTTATAATTTTCTTTTATGAGTTTCATTATTAAATCGATAAAATATTTTTAGAAAAAATTAAAATTTTAAATGAAATTTATTTAAAATGTTTAAGATATAATTTATATATAAATCCAAAATACACTGAAATCAAAATCTGAGTCAATTTATTATGTCCACCTTTCTGTCCATCTGTCTGTCTGTATTTGACACGCTCACATCCACAATAATTGAAAGAGTTCAATGGAATTTGGCCTCTTTTCTTTTCTCTTTAAACCAAAAAAATGGTTCAGTACATTTAAAGATATAGATCTATATCTGTGGCATATGTACATATGTACTATTCCAAACAAAATTAAAATCGGTTCAGAAGAAAAAAAGTTATAGCGAAAAATATAAACAATTTTATACCTCATTAAGTGCTCCTGTGTTATATTTAAGAAATTTTTTTTTACATACTTGTAAGTGTATGTGTGTATGTACGAAATCTAACGTATTTACTTCACATGCATTTGTAGTGAAGGGTTTTGAAGATTCGTCATAGCCGAAAATTGTTCGTTGTTTTAATTCAAATTCAAGTTGAAGTTTTTTAATGAGCGGCAATTTAACGTAACTTTTTGCTTGCTGCCCACTTTATTCAAGCGATCAAATGTTCTTGGTGCTATTTTATGTGGAATGTAAAAACTGCTTTTAAAAAAATTACCAAAAACAAAATATTATAAATTTCTGTTTCATATAAATTAAGTTAGATTTTTTTAATTAATCGATAAATTTCATTATGTTTCAAGATGCTTTCCTGTTCGATCTAAAAAAGATCCAAAATAAATTTGTTCATAACCAAAGATGTTCCAATAGAAAAAATTTTCATAAAATTAAATGTTTCGAAAGTATTGTGCGAAATTTTTGGATGATAGTGCTACGTACAGGTTATTAAGCCGTCTACATCATGGCTTAACGAGTACATCTGCTAGAATGTCCAGCTTAGTATGCGGACTTAAACCCAATTGAGAATTTGTGTGGATACATGACCCGCATTAATCAAATTAATACTTAAATATTTTCTAGCTTAATCTATGGTAATTTTTCAAATCAATGTAGATTTGTTTTTGCTTAAAAAATTATAATTACAAGAATCAAAGTATAATCAGAATGATGATCAGAAAAATGCGCAATTTTAATGAAGACATAATTTTTAATTAAAAATTTAATTTTTTACGAACTTTTGAAGAAATTGTGAATTGTTATTGTATGTGTGAAATCTTAGTGAAAATGTAAGTTTTTTTGTGTAAATATGAATTCTTAGCGAAAATTTTTAATTTTTAATGAAAATGTGAATTCTTAGTGAAAATGTGCATCTTTAATGAAAATTTGAATTTTTAATGAAAATGTGAATTTTTAATGAAAATATGAATTTTTAATGAAAATGTGAATTTTTAATGAAAATGTGAATTTTTAATGAAAATGTGAATTTTTAATGAAAATGTGAATTTTTAATGAAAATGTGAATTTTTAATGAAAATGTGAATTTTTAATGAAAATGTGAATTTTTAATGAAAATGTGAATTTTTAATGAAAATGTGAATTTTTAATGAAAATGTGAATTTTTAATGAAAATGTGAATTTTTAATGAAAATGTGAATTTTTAATGAAAATGTGAATTTTTAGTGAAATGTGAATTTTAGTGAAATGTGAATTTTAGTGAAAATGTGAATTTTTAGTGAAAATGTGAATTTTTAGTGAAAATGTGAATTTTTAGTGAAAATGTGAATTTTTAGTGAAAATGTGAATTTTAGTGAAAATGTGAATTTTTAGTGAAAATGTGAATTTTTAGTGAAAATGTGAATTTTTAGTGAAAATGCGAATTTTTTGTGAAAATGTGAATTTTTAGTGAAAATGTGAATTTTTTGTGAAAATGTGAATTTTTTGTGAAAATGTGAATTTTTTGTGAAAATGTGAATTTTTAGTGAAAATGTGAATTTTTGTGAAAATGTGAATTTTTAGTGAAAATGTGAATTTTTAGTGAAAATGTGAATTTTTAGTGAAAATGTGAATTTCTAGTGAAAATGTGAATTTTTAGTGAAAATGTGAATTTTTAGGGAAAATGTGAACTTTTAGTGAAAATGTAAAAAAAAGAATATTTAATGATTTTGGTTTCCCTTATAGAATTATGGCATTATGGGGTTTTATACCTTGAAAAATATACATGAAAAGTATGCGTGTGTGAGTATTGTATTAATGAATTTGGCTTAAATTATTCAAAACCACAATGGAACAATGATAATAATATCTATTTTATTATGGTTAATTAAACTTGTAATTGAAGTCAAAGTTCAAATTTTACAGTTCATAAGATACTGCAAAAAAGTTGATTTTACTCGATTAAAACAGTCTAATTAAACGAATTTTTAATGGAAAATTTGTGAAAAGTATCCTTTAAATATTTTCTAAAACAATCTTTTTGAAAATAACAACGATTATACAGTGCAAGACATAAGTCTTTCTACCCTTATTTTAATAAAATTATATTTATATTAATCTCGCCAATAATAAATGACTTAAAATACTTCTTTATCACTTTTTATAAAAGTTGCGAGGTCGTCAGATCATTTTCGTGATAAAAATTTATTGGTGCCTATACCTTTGCAGTGCAAACATATAGAGTTACAGAAAGTTATAGACAAACATTTAACTAATTTTATGACTCATTAAGTGCTCCGTGTTATATTTAAGAAAAAACTTAAAAGTTTGTGAGTGTAAGCGTGTATGTTCAAATTATAACGTATTTACTTCACATGCATTTGTGGTGAAGAAGTAGCCGAATATAACTTTCTCAATTGTTATAAAACAATTTGATCATAATTTCTTTTTGTATCAAAATATATTATTTTCCTAAAAAAAGGATCCTAAGTTTCTCCTTAATAAATCGTAAACTTTCCTCGAACGAAAATTAGTCATCAATTGTCTCTAGAATAGTAGCGATCAAAGTATAGATTTCCGACTCGCAAGGGTAGACCATTCAAATTCTTCACAAATTCACTAAAAACGACTGCTTCTCTCTCACTCCCTCTCTCTCTCTTCTCAATAAGAGGGGAGCAATTATTCCTTCAATATAATTTTTGGTGCATATTCTACACCACATTTCTATGCAATGTGAGTGCGCACCTCTTCTCTAGAACTTAACTTAAATATAAGTTTCCTCTAAAAATAAACTTGTCGAGGGGAAGGTAAATATACTACTAAACGTATGAGTAATGTTTGTCTATATTTGAATTAATATTAATTATACGCCCGATATGTGATTTCATTCATAAATAGATTTAAATTAAATGCATTTTTAATAAATGAAAACCACTGGAGCAACAACAAAATTTCCTGAGTTCCATTTATTTGAATATATACAAGACATTTATTTCCTCTACTAATTATTATGAGATAATATTTTATAACAATTCGGATATGTCAAGGTGACAGCCAACACAAAATACAGAAAATATCTCTATGAAAATGAATAACAACTGTAGAGAAAAAGAACTACATCTGGTCTTCCCAAAAAATACCAACACTCCCATAAATATTCCATAACACATACATGGTAAATTAAAAATATTAACAGACACCAACACTCATATCCTGACAAGAAGTACAGACATTGAAATCAGTAAAATTGAAATCTTTTTTTTTTAATAACTATAAAGTTGATGACAAATTTCCATCTTTTGTTGAGAAGTTGTTGCACAGTGTTTCAAATGAAAAATTAAATGGAAATTAATCTGTAATTTCCGAACGCCTCTATACCGCTTTTAATGAAATTTAGTGATAGTAGAAGTGTAGGCGAGTCTAAGTTTCGAGTTTGGACTTTGTGGACTTAACTGGGGTCGGTCCATAGGTTCCCAAAGTTGGTTATTCGGGTCATAAAAATATTTAAAACGATCCAGATTTCTTATATCTAAACCGATTTTAAAAATTTGTGGATTCTGCTACTGAAAACCTTTAAAAACGGTCTAGAAAGTCCAAACTTAAACTCGCCTGCACTTCTACTATCTCCATGTGAAATTTCAAATCGGACTAATCGTTGAAAAGTTGCAAATTTATTTTCACTTAATTTTACATTTGAAACACTGTGCGTTTGGAAAAAAACAGAAACAAAATTGTAATCTACTGGCGGAGACTTAATTGGTGCTGCGAAATTTCCATCATATGAATTTTTCATCTGTCTTCACGATAACGAAATATGAGTCTGTATTTAAAGAGCTCTAGAGTAATTTATTTTTATTATTTCCAACGTTCATAACAAACAGGTGCTACTTAAATCCTCGAGGCATAAATAGAAAAAATACACCAAACCGTTACTACATTTACATTCATTTCCCTGCAGTTTAAATGATTTTCACATTAATTTATTTTATTTATTTAATATGAAGACACGCACACATACACTTACACTTGCATATAGATATGTATATGGAAAATATTCATATGTGGGTTTGTAAATAGAGAAGGATTCATAAATACTTTTATTTTAATATTAAATCACATATTTATACTATTTTTCAAGAGTGATGATGTCTGTACTTGAAATTGGTGATACCCTGCACCAGGACATGTGATTAAGAGGGAGATTTTATTTAGCGAAATTTTTACTTAAATAAACGTCCTTAAATAAAAAGTTTGACCTTTAGAAAAGTTACGATAAATTTTGAATTCAAATCGAATTCACTCCAAATCTTCGAAAATTTAGAAAATTTGATTTAGAAAAATTTTCGAATTTTGTTATTTTAAAATAATCTTTCGATCTAGTTAAAATTTTCGATTCAGGGCACATTTACAATAAATTTTCGATTAAGAAAAAAATTTAAGACAAATTTAAGATTTAAAAAAATTTTTTGAAAATTTGAGTTGAAAACAAATCTATATAGAGGGGGGAGGGGTTCCCTCCATACAAAGTAAATATTGATTATCGAATATCTAAAGAACTATAACAGCGAGAGTTATTAAATTTGGTACCAAGGAACTGTTTTACTGGACTAAATGCAGGTAGAATAATGTCAGGGGAGGCATATCACCCATAAAAAAACATTAATTTTGGCAAAACGAAGTTTGGCGGGTCTGCGAGTTTACAATAATTTTTTTAAGTTGCGAAAATTTACGAATAAATTTTGATCTAAACAAATTTTACAAAAAAAAGAAGTTGGAACTGGAATATATTTATAAAAAAATATCTACGAAAATTTTACGACAAATGTTTATTTTAGAAAAAAAATTAAGATAAAAATTATTTTAAAGAAGGAAAAAATTATAATTTAATGAAAAAATTTCCGACAACTCTTTGATCTATAGAAAATCTACCATAAATTTTTGATTTAGACAGAATTCACAATTAACTTTTGATCTACAGAAATAAACGAAAATTTTTGTATTAAATTAAGTTTAAAATAAATTTTTAATTTAGAAAAATACATTTTGGAATTGAAGAAAATTTATGGTAAATTTTGTTTTTAGAAAAAACTTATGACAATTTTTTCATTTTGAGAAAATTAGCGATAAAATACATAATTTAGAGATACTTTTGCTAAAAAATTTCAATTTTTCGAAAATTCCTAATGAATTTTTGATTTAGAAGAAACAAAATGAAATAAATTGTTCATTTTAAGGAATTTGTGATCCATTTTAATCAGAGAAAATTTATTATACATAACTAAACTGGATTAATTTTTTGATATAAAAAAAGTGTACAATAAATTTTTAATGTAGAGAAAATCGGCGATGTATAAAAAATTTACGAAAAATGTTTGATTTAAAGATCAATTTTTGATCAGAGAAACTTTACCCTAAATTTTAAAACTTAACGAAATGCACGATCAATTTTTGCTCTTGAGATATTTTACAACAAAATTTTTATCCGAAAATAATTTTTGATCTTGATTTGATCTAAGGAAAATTTTCGATAAATTTTTAATTTAGAGAAATAATTTTTGATTTAAAATAAATTTTTGATTTAAAGATCAATTTCTGATTTACGATAAATATTTGATCATGGAAAATTTACTATAAATTACTTAACTAATTTATCCAGTTAAGTAATTTGATATTGAAAAATTTTACATGAAATTTTTAATGCGGAGAAAATCTACAATATATTTTTGATCTAGAGAAAATTTACGAAATTATTCGATTCAAAAGAAATTTTTGATTTTGAGTGATCAATATCAGAGAAAATTTACTATAAATTTTAAAAGTAAACGAAATGCACGATCAATTTCTGATTTAGAGATATTTTACAACAAATTTGTGATGCAGAGAAAAACTTTTCGATAAATTTCTGATCTAAAAGAAAATTTTTCATTTTTGATTTAAAAGTTAATTTTTTATTTTTCATTTTTGATCAGCATAAGTTTACTATATTTTATAAAAACAAACAAAATGCAGGATCAATTTCTGATTTAGAGAAAATTTATGGTAAATTTTTTTAAAATTGTAAATTTCTTATCATGAGAAAGTTTATAAAAAATTGTTCATCTAGAGCACAGAACATTTAAGAAATAAGAAAAACATTTATGAAAAGAGCTGTTGAACTAGAGAAAATTCAAGATAAATTTCTGATTTAGAAAAAAATGAAAATAAGTATTTGATCTAATGAAATTTAGAGACATAAAGCAAATTAGCGATAAATTACTGATCTAGAAAGAAATATAAATATTTGATTTGAAGGATCCATCATGATCAGAAATAACTATAACAAAAATTTCAATCCTGAAAGATTTTTAGGTTAACTTTTGATCAAGAGAAAATTTTTTACCATTTTTTATCTCGAAAAAATTTAGAATAAACTGCCAGTTAAGAGAAATATTATCCATTTGTGTTTAATCGCTTTTAGAATTTGGATATAAATTTGTGATTCCATAAAACGATATCAGTCTGTCTCCCAGTCAGTCTGTCATTTCTTAATGTTCTAATGTAGATTGCTTCCTGAGCTATTAGACCTTTGAATAAAATAAGTGATTCATAAGTAAAAATTATATACCGATATCTGAGAAAATATTGTTGTTGCAAAAAATAATTTAAGTTAATTTCTAAAATGAAAAATTCGTAGAATATTAATACTTAAGAAAGAAGATCTGATATAAACCTATAAATTCCAATATACTACATTTTATATATATTTTTGAACCGATATCGGGGACAACCTCTGAATTTTAACTTAAAGTTTTTGATAAATTTTTAATAAATAATAATTTTAAACAAAATGAAGAGTTAATATTTCCACAGTCACCTTCTACCAGTTTGTATATCTTCTTATATCTGATCTCATACAAAAAAATCTTGAATTTATGTGGAAGGATGTTTTCCGATTCGTTGCAGTCAATATTTTCTGCTTCTTTTTCTTTAAATTTTTCATACAAAAAAGAGCGCGTTAATTCAATGAAAATTATAAAGAAGAGAAAAATCATTTCATACTTTTTTTATTTTTATTTATTATATTTTTTTGATTGAAATCTGTTTTTCTCACTAAAAAAATATATATACGAACGTATTGAATTTAATTTTTTTTCTAAAGGTGAAAAAAGTAGAAAAAGGAATTGTTGCACACACACACACATACAGATATACAACGAATGCGGTTGCTAAGGAAACTATTTTCATTTTATTTAATTTCACTTAAATATTATTTGCAATTTGTTGAAAAAGTAATAAATAGAGGAAATTCAATTACACACAATTTATTACGAGAATATATTTTGATGGTTTGTGTAATTCTATATCCTTTCGAACAAATTTTTAATTTAAAAAATCTTTTTACAAAAAACAAAAACAAAAACAAATTTATAATTGTAATTATTTGATTGAAATTCTATATATCAAAAAGTATATATGATTTCCAGTTAGCAAAAGTGTTAAAATAGAAACAGAAATTCGGTTATGCCGAATCTTTAATACCCTCCACTACAAATGCTTTGGCATATCTAAATCAACTCGGATTTTGATTTGATGCAAGAATATCTATGCATTACATGATTCCTAAACAGCTTTACATATGGAATGACAAATTTAATATATCCCCTTCAGTACTTGTTATGGTAGAGGGTATAAATAATATTTATTAATTAAAATTCAGTTTGACTCCTTTTTTATTCTCGTAAGATCGGATCTTTCAATTTTTAATTTTTATTAAAAAAAGAGTTTTATTTATTAATCTTTTTAAGAAGAGTTTAATTGTAAAACATGATAAAAATCAAAAAAGATAAAAATAAAAAAGAGCAAGATCCAAAAAAGAGTAAGAAAATGAAGGGATATTTGTATGCTTACAACCTTTGTACGGTTTAACTTACACATTATATATGCATTTTTGTGTATTTTTGTTGTTGCACTTTCTAAGTGATTTATTGAGGCGAGAGAATTGTTAATGTGCTTGTGTATGTATAAGCACATTTTTTCTTTCTTTCTAATTATTTTCAACCATTTCGCACTTTTGAGCGAGTTAAAAAATAATCTCCTTTTTTATTTCTAACTGAAAGAAGAGTAGAATAAGTTCGGCTCAGTGCAAAATCGAAAAAGTAAAGACAAAAATTTTAATTAAAGAAAATAGTTTTAGTTTTTAAATTTTTGCAAATGAAGATTCCAAATTAAGTACAGTTATTAAAGGAAACTCAAAATTTTGGTTTTTAAATTAAAAAAAACTAAAACAAAATTATTTTCTTTCCCCTCTATAATCCCTTCTTTAATTATCTAATTATTACCTTTCTTCCTCATTATCAAAAAAAATGTTTCTTCTTTCTCTCTTCTGTAGTAAATAACTAACAACATTTTTAGTCTTCATAAAATAAAAAAATAAAACTAAAAGTAAACATAACTATAAATATGATGTTTTTATTGGTCCACAATAACATTTACAATTTGCCATTCACTCATTCATTTATTCATTCATTGTTTCATATCCTTGAAATAATAACAACAACAATTTTTTGTTTGTATTTCTTCTAGAGAAAACAAGAATAAAGAACTTGATATTTAAAACAATGTTAATAGAACTACTAGTAACTAAGTAATACGTGTACTAAAGCTATTTAGTAAATAAGTGCTCATGTAGAGGTATTTTTCTTTATTTTATACAAATATGTAAGTGTGTTAGTGTGTATCTTCTGTTGATTGCAATGAAGTTCAGGGATACTCTTATGTTAGTAAATAATGAGTATCTTCAATTCGACATTGGTATCATTAAATGGAATGAGAATAAATAAGAAAATGAGAATATTACAAAATACACAATTACACACATACACATACATATACAAAAATATAATAATACACATTTATATGAAAATATGAAAACGAGGGAAGACTTTAAATTAAATTCAAAGAAGCGATAAATTTTACGATATATATTTTTTTTAATATTTGATCTTGAGAATTATTTCCATGAATTTTTTATATCGAACAAAATTACTGATTTAAACAAAAAAATTTCGAAAAAATTTATATTTGCAAAAGCAAATTCCAAAAAAAAAATTAAGAAAATGTTTTCTAAGGAAAATTTTTGTTGATATTAAATTTCCAAAAAAATTTTGTCAATTGAAAACTTCAAAAAAATTTTTCCAAAAGAAATGGAAAATTTTTTAGAATTTTTTTTCAGTAGAAAATTTCTAATAAATTTTTGTCAATAGAATATTCCTAAGAAATTAATGTCTATAGAAACTTTTTAATAGAAAATTTTTAAGAATAGTTTTTTAAAGAAAAAATTTTAAAAATATATTTCTCAAGAAAAAAATTTTCAGAAATTTTTCTAATAGAAATTTTTTTTCAATAGAAAATTTTTAAGAATTTTTTCAATACAGAATTTTTTTAGAATTTTTTTTTTAGTAAAAAAATTTTTTAACAGAAAATTTTTAAGAATTTTTCTCAATAGAAAATTTTTAAGAATTTTCCTCAATAGAAAATTTTTAAGAATTTTTCTCAATAGAAAATTTTTAAGAATTTTTCTCAATAGAAAATTTTTAAGAATTTTTCTCAATAGAAAATTTTTAAGAATTTTTCTCAATAGAAAATTTTAAGAATTTTTTCAATAGAAAATTTTTAAGAATTTTTTCAAAAGAAAATTTTTAAGAAATTTTTTTCAATAGAAAAATTTTTTCAATAGAAAATTACTAAGAATTTTTTTATAGAAAATTTCTAAGAAAACTTCTAAAACAAACTTTGCCTATAGAAAATTTCTAAGCAAATTTCTGTCTATTTAATTTTAATTTTAGAAATTTTCTTGTATAAAAAGTTATTAAGATTTTTTTTTTTTTTTTTTTGTTTTGAGAAATTTTCTTTCCGTAGAAAATTTTTAGAAATTTTCGTTCTTTAGAAAATTTTTAAGAAATTTTCTTTTGTTTTTGAGAAACTTCTTTCCTATAAAACATCTGAGAAATTTTCTTTTTAGAGAAAATTTTAAGAAATTTTCTTTTTAGATAAAATTTTAAGAAATTTTCGTTCTTTAGAAAATTTTCAAGAATTTTCGTTGTTGAGAAATTCTTTTCCTGTAAAAAATTTTGGGAAATTTTCTTACGAAAATTTTTTCTTAGAAAATTTTTGAGAAATTTCCTCTCCGCAAAAAAATTTTGAGAAATTTTCATTTAATAGAAATAAATTTTAAATTTTCAAAAATTTGAAATTTTCAAAAATTTGAAATTAAATTTTCACTAAAATTGAAAAGTTTAACTAAAATGTTAACGTCTTATTAATAAGTTAAATTGTCACAAAATTTAATTTTTTAATTTTCTTTAAAATTTGAAGTTTTCACTAATTTTCTAAGGAACGTTTAATCCCTCCCTCTTGTTACATAAGTAAACAAACATTTCATTTATACTTATTTCAAGTATCTAAAAGTGTTTGTTTTAATGTGCGTTTGTATTTGCATATAGTGTGTGCGTGAGTGTGTTATTTGTTACTGTATGTGTTTAAATACATGCATATGAATAGATAGAATAATAATTTTCAGATTTTACTAGAAAAATGTTAAGGGAATTGTTTCATTTTCAACATCATGTGCAAAAATGTATTAGTTATTTTAGCCTCTTGAGTTTTTCCCACAAAATAACATAACTCTACTATTATGACTACTACTACTACTACTACTACTGCTGGTACTACTACTACAACAATAGCAGCAAGTTCTACCAAAACTAAACACACTACTACAATTACAAATGGTATTTGAACAATCATGTGAGTTTGTTTATGAAACCCATATGCGTGGGTATGTGTGTAAGTGTGCGTATGTATGTTAGGAGGATATTGAAATATTACAACAAGTGGAGCCAACTAAACATGTCTATGAATATTGTTTAGAATCATAAACTAACAATTTGTTAGAAAGGAGGAATGAAATCTTGGAATAATAAATATTAAAATAAAAAGAAAAAATTTCTTCTAACGAAATATTTATAAATATCAGAGTATTGAAAAACAGGGATTAAAATCTTTATTTTGAAATGATCTTAAATTTTACTCTTCTTTGCGAAATGAAATTCTTTTTTTTTTTTTTTTGATAAAAATTTTTATCTTTACTTTTTCGATTTTGATCCGTGCAAAATTAAGAAAAAATATATATTTTTTACTCTTCTTTAAATTAAAACTAAAAAAGAGCATTAATTTTAACTCGCTCTAAAAAATATGTACTTGTTCATACAAAAGCACACAAATAAATTTCTTGCCGCAATAAAACTTACTGTGGTTGATTTATATAAAAATTCATTCAACAAAAGTTAATCTAAATACATATAAACATCCCTACACAGGACTTCAAAACAACTTGTGCGAATTATTCATTTTTAAACTCTTTCTTCGATTTCACTCTTTTTTACAACTTCCACCACCAAAGGTATTTTAATTTTGCCATTCCGTGTGTAAGGCTAAGAAGGAATCCACATTTTTAAATATATTCTTGAATCAATTCAAAATCTGTGTCGCAACAAAATATAAACCAATTCCATCAAAATTCAGACAAATAGATAATTATCTTCAATATATATTAGTGGAGGGTATTTAAGATTCGGTACAGTCTAATAGAGCATTCTACTTGTTTATATTTATCTTTTTTTATTTTTATACATTTTTAGTATTAAACTCTTTTGAAAGACGAAAAAAGAAATAAAACTCTTTTTTAAAAACTCAAATTAAACTCTTAAAAAGATCCGATCTTACGAAGAATAAAAAAGAGTCGAAAAACGTATCTTGACAAATATTATGAGAGTATGAATTGGTAATTTTGTAAATAGGGAGCATTAAAATAGTCCTTAAAAGAAACGTATAAAGTTAATTTTGACTTTAATCCATATTTTCCTGTGAATTGTTTTAGTCCTCAAAAATTGTTCATTAAATTTAAGAAATAGACATAAATTATTAAAATCCTACTTTTTGAAGTTCATTTTAATGATACACACACTACCACATTTAAATCTAATACACACGCACATAATAAATGAATTAAACTTCTTAGTCCTTTATAACTTCTTCCTTGAATGTCTCTTTCTCTCTCACTCTCTCTCTCTGTGTTTTATTACCTTTAACATTTATTAGTTTCTGCTTGTGTAAATGTTTTTAGTTCAAATATCTCATATTAATGTCGTTATTTGTGGGAGAGTATTTATTTTTACATCATTTATGTTTTATAGTTGTTGTCATCTTATTAAACTAATGTCCTTTTTATTTGAGATTAATAAAAATTCTTAACAAATGTCGTGCATATTTTTTGCTCCTTCTTATGGGTGTTTAGTAAAATTTTTCACGTACTTTTGGTTTTTGCTGTTAACAAATTGTTGACTTAAGGCGTGATACGTTTTTCAGATTGAATAGATTATTCTCCGTTTTTTTTTTCTGGCGAAACAGAAAAAAGGACATAATTAAGGAAAACGTTTTGGATATTGATAATGACTTACATTTGGTAGGAGTTTGTTAAAATATTATAATATTAAATATTAAATGATAAAAAAGAGAAGAAATATTAAATTATTTTTAATTAAAATAAAAGAATTAGTAAAAAAATTGTGTTTGTAGAGAAAATCTGCTAAAAATATTCGTTCAACTTTTGATAAAGAGAAATTTTACAACCATTTTCTCTCTAGAGAACTAGAGAAAATCGAAGATAAATTTGCTTTCATTAAAAAAAATTGGGGTTCATTTCTTCATAGAAAAATTAACAAATAATTTTTTTCCAGAAAATATTCAATATAAATTTTCTTACTATAGAAAATTTTAAAAAATTTTCGAACTATAGAAAATTAAAGTCAAATGAATTTTGTTTAGTTTTCACTTTTTTTAAATTTATAATAGAAAATATTCGTTAAATTTTATTTTTATAGAACATTTGTTCAACTTTCTTTTTATAGAAAATTTTCATTAATTTTTATCTTCACAGAAAATTAATTCTTTAAATTTTCACTCTATAGAAAATGTTCACTATACATTTTCTCTCTCTCTCGAAAATTTTGTCTCTATAGAAAATTTTCATAAAATTTTCTCTCTATAGAAAATTTTCATAAAAATTTCTCTCTATAGAAAATTTTCATAAAATTTTCTCTCTATAGAAAATTTTCATAAAATTTTCTCTCTATAGAAAATTTTCATAAAATTTTCTCTCATAGAAAATTTTTATAAAATTTTCTCTCTATAGAAAATTTTCATAAAATTTTCTCTCTATAGAAAATTTTCATAAAATTTTCTCTCTATAGAAAATTTTCATAAAATTTTCTCTCTATAGAAAATTTTCATAAAATTTTCTCTCTATAGAAAATTTTCATAAAATTTTCTCTCTATAGAAAATTTTCATAAAATTTTCTCTCTATAGAAAATTTTCATAAAATTTTCTCTCTATAGAAAATTTTCATAAAATTTTCTCTCTATAGAAAATTTTCATAAAATTTTCTCTCTATAGAAAATTTTCATAAAATTTTCTCTCTATAGAAAATTTTCATAAAATTTTCTCTCTATAGAAAATTTTCATAAAATTTTCTCTCTATAGAAAATTTTCATAAAATTTTCTCTCTATAGAAAATTTTCATAAAATTTTCTCTCTATAGAAAATTTTCATAAAATTTTCTCTCTATAGAAAATTTTCATAAAATTTTCTCTCTATAGAAAATTTTCATAAAATTTTCTCTCTATAGAAAATTTTCATAAAATTTTCTCTCTATAGAAAATTTTCATAAAATTTTCTCTCTATAGAAAATTTTCATAAAATTTTCTCTCTATAGAAAATTTTCATAAAATTTTCTCTCTATAGAAAATTTTCATAAAATTTTCTCTCTATAGAAAATTTTCATAAATTTTCTTTCTATAGAAAATTTTCATTAAATTTTCTCTCTATAGAAAATTTTCATTAAATTTTCTCTCTATAGAAAATTTTCATTAAATTTTCTCTCTATAGAAAATTTTCATTAAATTTTCTCTCTATAGAAAATTTTCATTAAATTTTCTCTCTATAGAAAATTTTCATTAAATTTTCTCTCTATAGAAAATTTTCATTAAATTTTCTTTCTATAGAAAATTTTCATTAAATATTCTTTCTATAGAAGATTTTCATTAAATTTTCTTTCTATAGAAGATTTTCATTAAATTTTCTTTCTATAGAAAATTTTCATTAAACTTTCTTTCTATAGAAGATTTTCATTAAATTTTCTTTCTATAGAAGATTTTCATTAAATTTTCTTTCTATAGAAAATTTTCATTAAACTTTCTTTCTATAGAAATTTTTTATTAAATTTTCTCTCTATAGAAAATTTGCATTGAATTTTTTTCTAAAGAAAATTTTCGTTAAATTTTCTCTCAACAGAAAATGTTCATTAAATTTTTTCTCTACAGAAAATTTTCATTAAATTTTCTCTCTATAGAAAATTTTCATTAAATTTTCTCTCTATAGAAAATTTGCATTAAATTTTCTCTTTATAAAAATTTTCGTTAAAATTTCTTTCTATAGAGAATTTTCCTTAAAATTTTTTTCTATAGAAAATTTTCGCAATTTTTTTTTTTAATTTTAATAATTTTCAATTAACTCTTATTTAAAGAAACATTTTATTTAAATTCTCCTTTTACAGAAAATTTCATTTGAGGTAAAAATTTATAAAAAAGATCTGTTTTTAGAGAAAATTTGAGATAAACTTGAAGAAAATTTTCTTTAAAAGGTAATTTTTCTCTAAAAAAGAATAATCTTTCGTAAATTTCTTTTAATAGATAAACTTTACTTTCAGAGAAAATTAATGAAAAATTCCCTTTATAGGGAAAATTTCTTATAAATTTTCTTTTGGAGAAAACAAATGATATTTTGTGACAAATTGTCTTTTTAGAAAATATTTAAGTTTAAAATTTTTTTAGATTTTTTAGATTTTTTTTTTTTTTTTTTTTTTTTTGCACAGAAAATTTCGTACACATTTTTTTTTTCAATTTCACACAAGAATTTTCTTTAAAATGTTATAGTTTTCATCCATTCATAATACTAAATGTTTTTGTTGTTTCTACAAATTCTTTACTTTTTATTAAAATGTTTTTTTTTTCGAATTTTTTCCTAAAATATTGAAAATAAACAGCAGGACCAGAAGCTGTAAACCTGCAAGGAAAAAAAAACTAACTGAACCAAATTCAGTAATAAAATAAAAATATATTTTCTTATAACTGAATATAAAATACAAACAAGACTTATGTGTGCAGACATATGAATGTGTTAGTAACCGAACAATTTCCATTTATACTTCATTCACTCATCCATCCAAAATTGATGTTTTCATTTCTTGAATGTTTAAAGTACAAATGAAATTTTAACACAAAAATGATATGAACGACAGACGGAGTAGTTCGTTCGTTTGTTGGTTGGTTGGTGGGTTAAATGGATGGATATTCAGGATTCTAAACAACAAATGTAACAATTAATCTAAACAACTACTTTATTCGGAGGAACCACCAAACATGTGAAAGGAATGAGTTTTGTTATTTCAACTACAAGTTTCATATTTTCTGATGTTTACAATTAAAGTTCTTCGCTGTTAAATCATAATCCGTTCATATTGGAAGAATTCGTTTTGGTTACTTACAAAACAGGTTATCAACTATTGTAGATGTATGAGTTTGTATCTAACACAGACTGTATTTGTGTTTATGTAATTTTGTTTAATGTTGTAGATTTATTTTAATATTGTTGTTCATACGTTTTTACTTGGAAGTTTAATTATGATTGAAAAATTGAATTGAATTGATTAAGGAAAATATTTTTTTCATGTAATATCATCGTGAGATGAACATTTCTCCGAAATAAGAAACCAGAGTATTGAAAAACTCGGAGCAAAATCTCAAATGATCTTATTTTTACTCTTCTTTGAGAGGATTAAAAAATTAAACTCTTTTTTCAATTAAAATTTTAATCAAAAGCAAAACCGAAAATAAAATATTTTACTCTTCTTTTAGCGAAGAGCAAAAAAAAAAAAAGATTTTATATTTTATTACTTTTTAAAATTGCGATTTTTGCGAATTATTCATTAAAAAATCTTTTTCGGATTTTGCTCTTTTTTTATTTTATCTTTTTGAGATTTATCAATTTTTAGAATGAAACTCTTGTTCAAAAAGCGATAGAAAAATGAAACTCTTTTTTTCAAAAACTAAAATTAAACTTTTTTAAAGATCTGATAATTTGAAGAATAAAAAAGAGTAAAAACGGTACCATGCTAGAAACTGGTGACTAAGCTTAGCTAAATTCAAAATTCTTTTTAACTAAATAAAACTGTTTTTCCTTTAAATAGACTTTAACATTTGGGAGTATTTGCAGTTATTCGAAAATATAGAATACCAGTATGAGTATCAAACGACAAACTAACTAAAGATTTCATATATTAACTTTTGTTTTCGCCTGCATCCTGGGAGATTCAAACAATATTTTTTTAATTTTTTACGATTTTACAGGTCTTTGTGTTATAACTTCGCAAGAACACCTGATTCCTAAAATAAACAATCTGTAGCATCAAAAGTTACCTCATAAATTTTTCTAGAATAAAACTGTTTGTTATAAACATTTATCCTGGATGATATTTTATTCCAAACTTTCTCTATAGGAAAAAATCATCGTTAATTTTTTTTTAAAATCAAAAATAATTTTCTCTTAAATTTTTTTTTCTAGAAAATCATTCATTAAATTAGTCGTACATTTCTTTTGGAACAAAAAATATCGTATATTTTCTATTGAGAACACATTTTCTATACAAAAATATTTTGTCAAGTTCTTTTTTTCGAATTCAATTTTTTTTTTTGCAAGAAGAAAATTCATAGCCGATTTTTTTACAATCAAAATTTATCGTAAATTTTCTGTAGTTTCGATTTTCTCGAAAATAAAATGTACCGTTAATTTTCTTGAAAATGAAAATTAATTGTAAAATTTAAAATTTATAAATTTTCTATAGAAGAAAATTTTCTCTAAAGGAAAATTTGTCATTAACTATCTTAAATAAATTTATCTAAAAGAAAATGTATCCTAAATTGTTTAAAAAATAAATAAATAAATAAATAAATAAATAAATAAATAAATAAATAAATAAATTTTCTATAGAAGAAAATTTTCTCTGAAGGAAAATTTTTCATTATTTAAAAAAAATATATATATAAAAATTATCCCAAGTCTTCTCTAAAAGGACTAATCTAAATTTTTCTCCAAAAATTAACCGAAATTTTCTATAAAAATAAAATATTAAACGACATTTTCTTCTAAAAAAGTTTATCAAAATGTTCTTACATTTTTTTTCTAATTGAAAAAAAAAAAAAATAATCCGAAATTTTCTCTAAAAAATGTATTCGAAATTTTCTTAATAAAATTTATAAGAAATTTTTCTAATAATGTTTTCTAATAATTGAACGAATTTCTGTAAAATTATTATATTTTCAATTTTTCTCAAAATGGAAAATATAATAAAATTTTATATAAAAAGAAATTTTATCCGAAATTTTTTCATTAGATAAATTTTCTCCCTTATCTGAAATTTGGACTAATTGCTTAAAATATCTGGGAAAATATCAAACAAAAATTCCTTCGTAAAGAACTTTTTTTCTATAAATGTAAATTTGAAGTCAATATCGTAGCTTTTTCAAACTACAAACTATGATCTCCGAAACTGGGAAGGTTATGAGTGTAAAAAGCTTAGAAAGATCATAAATAGAGAGACTTTTAAATTTAAATTAATCTCAAAAGGTTGATACAATTTCAATTTTACACATTGATGGGTTTAAGGTTTTAAGTTTGGATCTTGCAGTCATAAAGAGACTGGTTCACAGAGGACTAAAATTAGTAATTTTGATTATTAAAAATATAGAGGTAATCAGGTTCAAAAGGGAAATTCTCCTTTTCTCTTTGAGATCTACAAGAAACGGCCATGAAGATACTGCCATATGTTCGTCGCTACATTTATATATTCGCGGCAAAAAATTTATTGTTATCATGAACATGTTTATTGTTGATAACAATTTCGTTGCCGTAATAAAAATTATTTTTATTAAATTATTTTTATTAAATATTATTAAGAAATGTGGTCGCAATATGTTTGACTGATCACAGTTTTATTGTTATTAAATTGTTTATTCAACTAATTTTTTATTGGAATAACAATATTTTTAGATGCAATAACAATAACCTTAGTGACTATAACAACATTTTTAGTGGCGATAACAATATTTTTAGTGGCGATAACAATAACTATTGTTGTTAATGCAAAATCATAATGCGAATAAAAAAATTTTGCCGCAAAAATATTTTTTCTCTACATGTAGAGGCACTTATTTGAGAGATATCACTCATCTATACTACATTTAAAATTGGAATTTAATTTTTTCAATTTCATTAATTTCTCTCTAAACATTATTCTCAAAATTTTCTTAAGCCCAAATAAATATTAATAAAATCTGTAATTTAAAGCATTTTAAACAAATTTCACACAAATATCCTCCTTATATCCCCATCACTTAACAATCATGACTAAATGTGTTTAAAAGGTCTTTAAAATCAAACATTTTTTTAACGTAAAATACTAAACAACAAATGAAAGAAAAATAACAAATAATAAACAAAGAAGGAGACACAAAGGAATGAAAGATTTGATGACTTTTTATTTTGCTAATGATGAATGGGAGTGAAGGAAGAATGGCCGTGATACATAAAAAACCACAAAACAATGAAATGTTGAGACATAAGAAATTGTACCACATTAAATTACGGAAAATTGTTCCGGAGTGGGGAATTTAAGAGGACAATATGAAATTATGAACCGACCCTCGTTAAATCTTAAATATAGGTAATATTACAATAATACTAACGTATTTCAAATTTAAGTGATTTTCGGTAGAGGAATTGTATGGGAAATATATGAATTTTGATTGAGTTTGTGAAAAAATTGAACATTTATTTGGGACAATTTTAAAGATCTCCATACAGTATGTTTTTTGAAACTCAATTCCCATTTCTTAAAGACATTTGTATAGAATATGTCAAAAATATATTTTGGCACAAAAAAACTTACCGAGATATTTCTTAAATTGCGAACTGTAGGCTGATCACAATGTTACTAAACAAACAGTCAGCCAGATGGGTGAACATCGTTAAATTAATTCAGAAAATTAGTTGATCGGTATATATTAAAATATGGTTAGCATTACTTTTTCTGTGCCTTACAAATATCTGCTCAAACGCATAATACCCCAATCATGGTGGTTTATATTATAATAAAACGAAACAGGAATGCCGAATCTTTAATACCTTTCACCACAAATTCATGTGAAATAAAGACATTGTTTCGTGCGTACATAATGTACGTTCAAACACAAAATTTTAGAAAAAATTTTACTAGAGTAAACATGGGAACACTTAATAGGTCATAACATTAGTTCTATATTTGGCTATAACTTTTTCTTAAACTGAAACGATTTTAATAAGTTTTTGAAAAGTAATGAAACATATTATATAGCAAAATTTCATTCGAATTTGTCAATTCAAAATTAAGAATTTTCGCTTGATTTTTGAATTTGCCTCAGCTATTGATCTGTAGCTATAGAAACTTCTCAGGGTAATAGCAAAGACTCAGGCCAAATTCCATACAGCTTTGTTAAAAATTGTGTATGTGAGCGTGCCAGCAACAGACATAAGCAAATCGACTCAGATTTTGATGCAAGAATATATATACATTATGGTGTATTAGATAATTCCTTCTTAGCATTACGTACGAAATGACTAAATTAATATACCCCTCTTCAACACTTGCGGTGGTGCAGGGTATAAAAATAATCTGTCCAATGTAAGATTTTAAAATAAACAGAGCTACAATGATTTCTACGGGCTATTTCCTCTTAATGATAAGACCATTGACGAATTATGGTTTAGGACTGATCTTAATTTTAAAAATTATAAAATTCTATACTCTGTGTCCAAGTTACAAGTTAGTATCTTTAATAAACCGGGAAAATAGTGGGCCCATCAAGAACAATTTCTATAATCTCTGGATCCTGCGAGACAAGTTTACAGGAAGTACCTCTACACTAGAGAGTTCACTATTCATAAAATCTTTGTCCTTATTATTCTCATCTTACTGCTATCGAATTAATTATTTATTTTTCTAATCTGGCATCTCTGTTCCCTGAATATACCTTGTACGAATGAATAGTAAGAAAACGAACAAATAACTGTGATGTATGAATGAATGAATGAATGATGTTACACTAATAAATGTTAGAAATGAAGAAATGGAATGATATATATTTTTTCTCTCATGTCTGTGTAATTGTAAGAATGTTTATAATCATGTATGTGTGTGAATATTCAGTTATTGTTAGTTCTTAGTAAATGCGTGCGAGCGTGTTGTTATCCTTGATTTTTGTGGCTTGTTGATTTATAATGACAGGTGACGTGTGCAAAAATGAAAACTAGAGGTGATATAGATCATTGTTTCATAAATGATGACTTTCTTTCACTTCTGCACGCACACACACACATAAACATGCATACACAGTTATAGCTTTTGCTTCCTCATTATAGACTATAAATGATTTGTTCCTTTTTTATGATTTTTTTTTGGAGGAGTTGAACAATAAACCTGAACTATTTAAGGCATTTTTTTTTGGTTTTCAATTATAATTGAAAATAAGCAGTTTTAAGTCTGCTTAAGTTTTTTTCAGAGTTTTTCATAAAGTTCTTTGTTCTTAACTACTTTGATTTGGAAGTCTTTGTCTTTTTAAATTTGCCTTTTTTTTTGCAAACAGTTAGTAATGTTGTCTGTTAGGTGTGGTCTTGTTAAAATGATTATAATTTGTGATTCTTAAGTGATTTTTGTCTAACAGTTGTTAGCGTTTTTATATATAAAAAAACGAATTAAAATTCACTAAAATCCCTGATATTTTTGTCTACTTTAAATTTTTAAAAGGTTTTTATTGAATTAAATTAATATTTGAATTGAATCTTATAAAAATTAAGGAGTTTAAAATTTATTCTTAATTAATAATTAATTAAATTTTGGAAACTTTTTGACATAAAATAATTAATATATGAAATAAACAATTCGATAAGAAAATTTCCTCAAATATTTGAATTATGAGAACTAAAGGAGATATTTCCGATAAATACTTTTGTTTTTACAACTATAAGAACTAATAGAGAGCTGAAAACCACACCACAGTGGTCCCAAAAGGCTTTTTTGGAAATAATTCTGTAACTTCGCAACTCTTGAATATTTATTAACGAAATTTCACATGGCCATCCCTGATGGGTTTTCTAGTTAATTTGGTGAAGAACATGTTTGCAGTGGATCGCGGAATTGGAAAATAGATCTCCAAAGTTGGTCATCTCGGGAATGACAATTTTTGCAAAAAATTTCAAAATTTTATTTATAATAAAATTTTTATTCTCTACAAAAAATATGCTAAAAAGTGTGAGATATCTCTTTTAGTTTAAGATATTTAGACCAAAGCAAATTTTAGAGTCATTTTTTGGAGAGTTTCTTTGTCTTTTTTTTTAAACTTTTTGGAACTCTTTTCGGCTCCAAAAAAAAAAATCTAAAATATTTCCTAGACTTTGTATAAAATTCATAACAAATTGTATGCAAGAATCATATATCTTTGTGGGTTCGATAAATATAGTTATGTTATTTTGAAATAGAAATTTAGAAAAAAATTGGATTTTTTTTCTGAAAATTTTCAAAAAGGTGGTAACATTTTTTACTCTCAAATCAATTAATACCTTCTAGATGATACAATATTTGCCCAATTCTGAAAAAATTTCTAAAGGGGAAACAGTTACTCTGCAAGCCCTATCGGAATTTCGTTAATTTTCAAATATTTTCCTTTATTTTTTTGAAGCGCAAAAAAAAATATAAAGCTAGAATCGTCAAAAAGGCACCTTGATTATATAGCTACATCTACTAGCTTTACCTTCAAGAAATCCATAATGGATCAAACCTCATATAACAGCAGGTGAATTTTTTAAATTGATATTTTGCGTATTTTGGAATGAAAAAGTGGGAATATTTTTAAATTCCTACATGAAAAACAACCTTTTAAAAAATTTTCGAAATTTATTAAAGATATTTAACTAAAATAGTTCTTTATGTACATATTATTATGTAAAAAGTAATTACCTTTCTAACAATACTAAATATTTATAAAAAATTATACACCATTTTTTTTCGGGGCCGAAGGAGAACCACTTTCTCCGAGACTTAGGATATAACTTCCGATGCGACTATTTATGCGGCTGTGAAATTTCAATAAAGTATGTTTCACGATTATAATGTTATGCAACATTATCTTAAGACATGACATGTTAAAATCATTTGAGTTATTTTCCCAATATGTTTGTCACAACACTAATATATTTGTGGCAACCATTCACTTTTACCGCCAACATGTTAATTGTAGAATTAGTTTTATTTTGATCTCAACTATGTTGAGGTCATGATTATTGTTATTAAACAGCCAGTTAAAAGAGGCTAATGTTATTATGGATGACATTATTTTCGGTTTAATGACAACAATAAGCATTGTAGAACTAAAAAAAAAATATTTTTATTTTACCAAAATAATATTGTAATTTTAAATTTTATCTTAATTTACTTGTTAACAATTATTTTTATCAAAGCAAAATTTATAATAAATTATAAATAAAAATTGTAACAATATTTCAATTGTAATAACAATATTAAGTGGTGACAACAATAACTGTTGTTATAAATATAAAATCACAATGCGAACAAAATTTTATTGTAATGAAAATATTTTCTGTCGCGATAACAATAACTCTTTTATCAATGCAAAATAACAAGGCGATAAAAGAATGTTTTTGTTAGAATAATAATATTTTAAGTGACGATAACTATATTTATTTGTGGCGATAGCAATAGATAATAAAGTTGAGTTGCAGTAACAATATCTTATAACAACAGTGTGTTGCTTGTTTATATTTTATCTGCGTAAACTGAACTGATCTTCTTGAAAGTAACACGGAGATCATACACCATGTAACATAGAATCATCATCAAATGTTCGTTATGAATTATCTATAGAAATTTTCAGCAAGAGTTTTGCAATTTAATCAGATTCACATTTCTAGAGAACTGTTTTACCGAAAACAGAGTAGGGCGTAAGGACCATGGGGAGAAGTACCCTTCCATATGAAGTTATATATACGCACCGAATATTTTACAGATTCAATAAAAAAGTGATTTTGAAGGATTGATACCATACCCCAGTGTACTTAACAAAATCTTGTTACCTTTCAAATTTTCTGGACTTCACTTAATAGTTTCAAATATATGGACACTTTTATATTTGGTGGACTTGAAAAGTTTTGCAGATTTTTGGATTCCTTTTCTTCAGAAACTTATTTTATTTATTTATTTATTTTACATTTGTCCGTCCATAACTTCTTTATTAAGTCAAATCTACTGATTTAAAATATTTCTCAGAACGTCAAAACAATAATGTGGCTAAATTTCATTAAAACATCTATTTTCATTCGAGTACAAACAAGTCTTATTACAGTTTACCCCTCTCTTACATTTTTTCATTACTCTCTTTCAGGAATATATGGCTCTTGGTTGATCCATATTTTTTATTTTATCCAATTCCAGCTAATGATCTGTTGAATGCAGGAGTGTTTAAATTGATTTTTTTGGAAATAATTCTCCCACCTCTGGAGTCTCTTTATCGATATTTGTCGAAATGATCAGGAGGCTTCTTCAATGCTTAGTTTGGAGGTAATATAAAGCAAGAATGAGATGTTAGATATAATTGCTTTGTATAACCATAAGTGACACTTTCGTTTCCAAAATATTTTTATTGATCTTCTCACTAAATTAGTAGACTTAAATGGCCTTGAAATGCTGGGTTCAATGGTGAACAAACAGTGAGAAAATAAACTAGAAAATAAAACTGTCACCCTCCATCAAAAACGTAAAAATCACATATTCAAGTAGTTTTAAGCCGATTCATATCTCCGTCCACTGTTAGCAACCTCCGGTAAAAACTTTTATTTAAAGTAAAAATTAACCGTTGTCTAGCACCGACCGATACTTGAAGGAACCCAGAATTTCAAAAAATTGTGGCAGATTTTTAAAGGCTACCAAATTTATCCGGAGAATCAGAGAACAAATGATAAACTTAATTTCGCATAACTTCATAACCAATAAAGTTAAAGTATTTTCGATCAATAGGAATCACATTTTCCCTACAATTGTTTTGCAGACAAAATTTTGTAAATCACCCAAATACAAGGTATTTAAAATTCGTCGTATTTAGCATTCTTAATCGCTTTTATTTCGGAAAAATTATATTTTTCCTTATTAACTCAACCTTGTTTTTGATATCTTTAGAAGACATCCAGCCTTATGAAGCTCGAAATTATAAATACAATAAATTCCTGTAATTTTGCTATTTATGTTACACCTTGAACATCTTGTAAGTTTGCCAAACAGCATCACAATGTGGACCTGACATTCCCATGCGTCCGATTGGCTACAAAAATATTTCAAAAATTTCTCAACAGACTCTGTTAAACACTTCTCATAGAAACTGTTATTTAATAATAATCTTAACATCTCAAATTAACACTTACAACATGTTGCGTATAACAGTTTGAAGCAAATCTAGTCATGCTAAACAAAATAACACTAGAAAATTCTGCTAAAAATGTGAACATACACATATAATGTAAATAACATTTTCTCTCTCACGAATTCACATAATTTTAAACTTCGTATGTTATTTATGTATTTTTTTCGGTAAACGAGAACTCGTTTTACTGTTAAAAATTCTCTCACTCTCTCACACATATTCCAACAAATTTTATGTTTTACATGAGAGGACATATTCTCTCTTAAGAGAGTAAATGCATGAAATGCATTTTATTGCGAATAGAAAAAAATTTTATTTATATGTTGGAATTACCAGAGATTGCTGGATTTGGGACCCCATAACTATGATAATGTTGTTGATGATGATAATAAGAAGAATCATGATGCTTGCGGATTCTAATGCTAATGATGATTATGGTGTCTATTGTTGTTGGGAATATCCACTTTACAACGTCACATACAAGAGAAAAGAAACAGCTGGATAATAATATTGGCATTTACATACATTGACGTAAAATGTTAAATTAACATGATTCTTTTCTTTTTTTCATGGTTTTTAGTAGAAACCATGGCGCGGTTAAATAAAGTTGTTAACGGATGCTTTTGATATAAATATTAATGATGAGGAGGGGGGTAATTGAATTCTTTTAAAGGTTATAGGAGAATGATAGGGAAAATTATATGTCATTTAAGGGAAATTTATTTAAAACAGTTTATATCGGATCATTTAGTTTATGTTCATAAGATTTTATCAAATTTGTATTTATCTCCTATTAACATCTATATTCTTGTTTATCATTTGAAAATCAATAGAATTAATCATTTTCTCTTTTGGCAAGACTAATGTTAAACATTTGTGTAAACATTTCTACAAACAGTGAAAGCCAAAAGAAAAGTATCTATCACAATCCATCAGTAACAATTGACCTATAGCAAATCTTATAGCAGACGTTACACAGTGCTTTGTGTCAGGCTAAAATTAGAAAAAAATAAGCTCACAAAATAACTACACTAATTTGATAAAAAAAGATTTTAAATTGTTGCATTTTCTTAATACCAGATGGCGCTAAAGACATACAAAAGAAAAAAAAGAAGTTTATAACTAAAAATTGTGTTTTTTATTCTTTCAGTGAAAATCGCTAAAATTCCATTTTTTAAGATTTTGATTCAAAGTCTTCGCAGTGCAGTTTTATAACATAAATACATGTTAACTGGCAAATTTTTGTTACGATCCGATTATAATTGTAGCCACTATTACATCTTAAAGTTTTACGATATATGGGAAGTGGGCGTGTCCTTGTTCCTATTTCGATAAAATTTACAGTAAATTTTATAGATACATACATGTTAACTGGCAAATTTTTGTTACGATCCGAATCAAATATCGTTAACCTTTAAAATGGTATTTTAAAGGTTTACGATATATGGTAGGTGGGCGTGTCCTTTCTACTATTTCAATAAAATTCGCACTGCAGTTTTGAAACATAAATACTTAATAACTGACAGATTTTTGTTACCATCCGATTACAATTGTAAAAAAAATAAATTTTAAAAATTTACGATATATGGGAGGTGGGCGTGTCCTTGGCTCAGTATGGCAGAAAATTTGTTTTTTTCTTAACTTAGATATAAAATATAAATGTACCAAATTCTATTTTTCTACCATAATTCCCCTATTTTTGCCGTTTCCTTTCGATGGAGACAAAGCACTGTGCGTCTGTCTCCGCTTTAAGGCATTCGAATAGAGATAGATTATCTTAAAGTGATTTATGTTACAACATTAGACTTCATATTCTCAACACTTAAACAAATGTATGACTTTATTTCTATTTTTGAGATTTTTTTTTATAGCGTTTGTAAAAAAAGGCGCTTCTGTCTAATAAACAATAATTTAATTTGCCACTCAATGTGTTGTTTTGATGAACTCAACATTTAAGACAATTTGAGGCATCTGAAACAAATAAAACACATATACATATGTACACATGTTTGTGTAAATGTGTTTCACACCCGCCAAATTAAGTTCAATATCAAAACTAAATTAAATAAACAATCAGAGCAGCAAAAATGAAATAAACTAAAAAAAAATATATATAAATTATTTTTTAGGGATAAAATTACAGCAAAGAGCAAAAATAAAGCATTCGTTCTAAATTTCATATAAAAATGGACTTTTCCTAAATTTCTATATTATTAAAACTTTTAGAAAAATAAAATTAAAAAAATAATTATGAACTTTTCCATAATCAAACTAAATTTAAGAGAATTTTCAATCAAAAATTTAGTTTTTAAGAAAATATTCTTAAGAAAAAAATTCTATAAAATTAAATTTTCCGTAAAAATAAAAAAGTTCTATTTATATAAAATTATACAAAATCTACTTAGACAAAGTTTATAAGAAAGTTTCTCTTTAAAGGAATTTACCAAAAACTTTATCTTTAAAGAGAATTTATCAAAAATTTCTTTTTTAAAGAAGATTTAACAAAAAATTTTCTCTTAATTTTTTTCTAAAAATGTTTTCTTAAAATAAAATTTGTTACTAAAAGCAAATTCACAAAAAAAATTGAAACAATATTTTCTCTTAAAAGAAAATTTGAGACAGAATTTTCTTTTAAGAAAAAATAAACAAAATCTGCTCTTAAGAGAAATTTTTGTACTTAAAGAAAATACACAAAAAATCTTAAAAAAAATTAAACAAAATTTTCTCTTAAAAGAAAATTTGAAACAAAATTTTTTTCCTAAAAAAATCATAAACAAATTTTTGTTAAAAAACAAAATTTCTCTGAAAAGAAAATATTTTCTCTTGAAAGAAAATTTAGCTTACAAGCAAATTCAAAAAAAAAATTGCTATAAAAAATTTATAGAAAAAAATTTCTTAAAATTGATTAAAATTTTCTTATATTTTTTCTTCAAAGAAATAAAAGCAAATATCTCTTAAAAAAAATTAATCAATATGTTCTATTAAAATAAACGACAAGTAAATGTCCAAAAAATCTTTTAAAAGAAAATTTTTAGGAAAATCTTCTCTTAAAAAGCAAACTTTATAGAAAATTATATTTTAAAAGAAAATATGATAGAAAATGTTTACTTAAAAAAGAACGAATAGGAAATATTAACAATTTTCTCTTAAATTTAAATCTGATAGAAAATCTTCTCTTAAAAGAAAATTTAACAGAAAATCTTCTCTTAAAAGAAATTTAACAAAATTTTATCTTAAAAGAAATTTTGTAAAATTTTTCTATTAAAAGAAAATTAAACACAATTTTTTTCTTAAAAGAGAATTACGCATAATTTATCATTTCAAAGATTATTTTATATAAAATTTTTCTTGGAAGGAAAATTAATTAATTTTTATTGTGAAAATATGAAAAGAAAATTTAGAAAGGTTTTTTTAAAAGTATATTTGACAAAAAATTTTCTTTGAGAAGACAGCTTTATAGAAAATTTTATCTTAAAAAGCCTAATGAAAATGTCTTTTGAAAAAATTAAAAAAATCTTTAAGAGAAAATTTTCTATAAACTTTCATATAAGTAAAAATAAAAAAATTCATTAAGGTAATTTTTTAAAAAATTTTATCTTAAAAATTCTTCCTGGAATGAAAATTTATTCAAAAACTTTTCCTTAAAGGGAAATTAAAAAAATTTTTTAAAAAATTACAAATTTTTTTCTTTACAAAGAAGTTTTATAAAAAAAAAAATTCTTTAAAGAACATTTATAATTAATAATATTAATTGAAGAGGAAATTGTAAATATATATTTTTTTATCTTAAATAAAAGTTTATAAAGAAACTTTAAAGAAAACGTTTTAAAATATTTTCTTTTAAAAGAAAGTTTATAAAAAACGTTCTCTTAAAAAATTTATGTTAAAAATTTTCTTTCAAAAGAAAATTTTCTCTTAGAAGAAATTTAACTAAAATTTCCTTTAACACAGTATTTAAAAGGAATTTTCTCTTGAAGAAAATTTGTAGATAAAAAAATAATTAAATTTTCTCTTTCTATTAAAAATATAAAATTTAAAAAATATCAGTTCAACAAACTTTTTTCAAAATTTTTTTCGTGAATAAAAATTTATAGAAAATTTATTATAATTTTTTTTATAAAATTTTCCCTTAAATTAGAATTTTTAATTTTTTTTTCTTAAAACAAAATTTTAAAATATTTTATTTGTATTGTGCTCTTTATTTTTCTGTCACTGTAAAAACCGCCTCTTTGCCATTCCCGACTTCTTAGGAATATTAAATAAAAAGATAACAATAACTCACAAAATAAACAATAAAATATGTTAAAACATTCATCAATATGTCAAAAAGTATTGAGGAGAAAAAATATTATTTATTGAAATCTTAAAAGAAAAAGCATAAAATACAAATTTTAACATCTTTATTTTGAAAACAACTAAAAAATAAATTTCGTCTTTTTTCCAAAAATAATATTTTTTTTCTTATTTTTCTGAATATTTTGATTTGCTGGTTGACACCTTCATGTGATGACGAAAAGAAGAAGGCACGTGAGGGGATGAAGTTGGGAAGAAAAAACAATTTGTCTTCGCGGCAAAAAAATAATATTGAGGCTGCTGCTCCACCTTATGAAGGTGATGTTTTTTCCTTCTTTCTTTCATGTGATTTTTTCGTTCTTTACCAAATAAAGGAAAAACATTTTCCGCTCAAGAGGAATTTATTTTTGTTGTTGGTGTTGTGGTATGTTAATGTCATTTGTATGTTTGTAAGTTTGTGTTGGTATGAATATTTATTGTTTGTTGTTTTTGTATTCTTGTATTGAGTATGTGAAAAGTGTGCCGCCTTTACAATTTGACTTTGTATCCCCAATTGCTGTTATTTTTATGTGATTTTATTTTGGTTCTTTACCATAATTTTAAATGCATTTTTTTCTTCATTCTCTCGGATCTAACGTCAGTCAAGTGACTTTCATTCACTCACTTATTGAAATATATTGTCAGTTTAGATTTATTTTTAGCTGAAAAGATCATTTTAAAGCATTTTTTCTTTAATTGAAAATGTTGTCATTATTATTTTGAATTGTCTGTTGATAGTGATCTTGTGATTTTTTTTCCGTCTTTTTTTTTATTAATTTTTATGGGAAAAGTCATTTGTTAAGGAATTTTCTTTTTAGTTTTGTGTAAAATGGAAAAGGAAGTGAGAGGGGGTGGAATAAATGATTTTAATGAAAATTAGTGTAAAAAAATGTTAAGTGTTATGAAAATGGAAATAATTTGAAAATATTGACAAATTAATAGTGATCAAGTTATTAGGATGAGATTGAAAGATGTGAGGATAATTTATGGATTTTGAGGGAAAAAAATTAAAAAGATTTACTTTTCATATTTTGATAATTATTGTACCCTCCACCTCCGCAAATGGTAAAGAAGGTATATTAACTTTGTCATTCCCTGTGTAATGTTAAGAAGGAATCTTCTCAGACCCTATAAATCTGAGTCGATTAGTTATATCTGTCTTTCTGTTGCTGGCACGCTCACATCCACAATAATTTAATGAAATTTAGTCAGAGTATTTGTGATAGACCTGTTTAAGTTCAACAAAAACGGTGAAGTACCGACATTTAAAGGTAACCTTCAAGAAGAATTTTCGTTAAACTGTCAAATATCCTTCTTACATGTTTTTGCATTAAAGTCTTTTTCTTAATACACACTGATTTATTGATCTTGAGGAAATACGATTGTTTGCACAATGGTCCTTTTAGGCCTTATACGCTTATATTCTTAAGATATTTTTATAGTCGTTTTATAGTTGAAGAGATATTTGAACCCATGTAAAATTTTTGGTGATTTGTTTTAATTTTTTAAACTCTTCAGGCTCAATTTGAGTCCCACAAAATCTTAAATATTTTCTGAATACTGTACTAAATTGTAAGCAAATTTTGTTTAAATATTGTCTATTTATGTCGATTCGAAAAAATTTATGGAATTTTGAAATATGAAAATTTCGAAAAAAGAATTATTTTTTTCCAAAGAGGTAACATTTTCCAGCTTAAAAATTTACTATTTTCCAACGGACTTATACTTTTCCTTTATAATTCTGAAAGAATTCTTCATCTGAATGCATAATCGGAATATCCGAGGTCACTAGGGTGAATATCTCACCTGCTAGCTCCCTCTTTCATTTTCGTTCATTTAAATTTTTCTTGATTTATTTCAAGAGAAATAAAAAGTTAAAGTTCTTATTAAAAAATGGGCAGTTCGAATTATATAGCTTCATATATTGACTATATATTAAACAAATCAGAATTAGATGAAACCAATTATGATGATAAAGCGACAGATTTAATGAAAAAAGCCAATAATTGAAACGAGTTATCCTCCAATTGGAATTTTGGGTATTTTGATTTTAAGAAGTGGAAATCTTTTTAAAGATCTGTATTAAGAATAATTTTTCAACGAGACCAAATACTTGTATAAATACTTTTTACAATAAATTATAAATGACCTGAAGCCTGGTCCTCTCTACCAAAATTTAATCCTTGTTTATTTGTTTGGGACTTATAGACATTTAAACTACTTATTTGATTTTGTTCATATTTTCACAAATTGTTGTTAATATATCCGAAAGTAACATAATCTATACAAATATTTGAAGGAGCAGGGGAAGAGGTAGTTCACATACATAGAAAGCCTTAATTGTCAAATACCTAAAGGGCTATAAAAGTAAAAATATAAAGATTTCATTTCATTTACTTTCTCAGAGAATAGTTTACTGTTCATATTGTATATTGGATAGGATCATGGGAAATGGTAGCCCCTATCCACAGGTAGTGTAAAATATCCAAAGAACTTTTTCATTAAGTGTTTTCAAATTTAGTCACTTTCCCGTTTTGCTGGAAATTTTGAGAATGGACTGAGTCAAGTGGGAGATATACCCTCTATTTAAAGTCAATGTTTTTAAATTAATAACTAAAGAACTATTAAACCTCGTGATTTCTGATTTGTTTTTCGAAATTTAGCACTACAACATAACACAGCAGGCAAAAGCTTGTATTTCATATGGTTTGAAAATACTTCTGATGTATTCCAGTCGAAATATCTTTTTTTCCCTCCAAATTATCATTTTAGGTATTAATAACAAAAACCATATGGAGACCAAATTTTCTGAATATTATTTGACCCATAAAAACAAATAAAGGTGTTATAGGCGATTAAGATCATCTTCATAATTATCGACCGATCCTCGTAGGTTTTGATTTTATAAATTGAGCTACTAAGGGAAACTAATTTTGAAATATTTTCATATTACTGACATGAATATATTCCCGAGAATTTTGTGCTATATGAGGGGATTTGTGGAAGTAGGGTTTATAGGAGGTCTATATGAAGTTATGAACCGATTTTAACAAATTGTTTTTTAGTGATTTCTAATTGTATAATTCTAGTAAAATGTTATCAAAATACTAATATTTTTAATAAATTTGTAAACTTTAAAGCGTTTTCACGGAACATCGGGTCTGTAGTGGGAGCTACTATCATTTGTAGACCGATCTTCTTGAAATTGGGAGTGATGAAGATATTATTTGTGCGAAAATTAACAAAAATTTTTTTTCATATTTGAGCTTGAAATCCCATTCTGAGAGGACATTTGTTTGGGATCCAATTGAAATATTGGACCGATAATGATCAAGTTTAATGGGCCTTGTCCCACAATAATTACAGTCAAATTTTATATTATCTCCAAAATTATGACCGGCAATTTGTTTACAACGTTACATTTATAAGAAGAAAGCCGTATGGGCAGATATAATAGAATCAAAATCCTTTAAAAGATATCCGTCCGTCCGTCTCGTATGATATACTTTAAAGAAGGAGTAGCATTATTTAATCATGCATAATATCTCAACCATTTATGACGGTTCAGGGAAAACAATTTTTCTCTATCCAGTTCACAGTTTCGCCCTTTTGACCAATGACAAAATTATTTTAAATCACTGTCATCTGTCTATTTATACTCTAATTAAAATTTCTTTTAAATCCAAAATTAAACTCTAGAAAAAAAGCATTCAATACTAGAAATTAAGTCAAACGGAAAATAGTCTAAAAATTAGAATTGAATTGGTTTTTAAGTCGATATAATAATTTTTCACACAATAAGAAAAACTCCCACAAACAACAACAAGAATTTCTACAACAAAACAAACGGAAAAACACAAAATTTTTTTCCCAAAAAGAAAAATTTTAACAAATGAATGATTTTTTACAAAAAAGAAAAAAATCTCAAGGAAAAAATTATGTTTTGTTAACAAATTGAAATAACTTTTTGGTTTTGTTTGAAGATTTTTGTGTTTTGTAGTTATTTTGGCCTTTTTATGTGACCAAAACAACAAAAAAAAGGAAAAAAAGCAAAAGAAGAAACCAAAAACGGAAGGGAATCCGTTAAAGATTTGATTCTTCCTGTAAAATTTTCACAAAAAAAAATACTACTGGAATTAACATTCAAATATAAAATAGACTTTAATACAATAAACAAGTAAAAATATTATATTCGGTTATGCCGAATCTTCAATACCCTACACCACAAATGCGTGTAAAAAAAATACGTTATTCTTCATACACACACACACATACTCGCACACGTATGCAATATATAAACGAGTTTCTTACTCTTAATGAGTCACAAAATGAGTTATATTTTTACTATTTCTACTGAACCGATTTTGATAATTGGATCGGTAATGAGGTTTATATAACTTAATATTATGGCAAAATTTCATTCTAATTTGTAGATTTATAAATGAAAATTTTACGAACGATTGTTGCTTTAACTAAGAGGTTGCCTCAGATATCAGTCTTTATCTTCTAATATGCTTAACCGATTTAGCTGATTTTTAATATGAAACTTCTCAGAACTATAACAAACACTCAGGCCAAATTTCATTGAGCTCTGTCAATTATTGTAGTCGTGAGCGTGCCAATAACAGACAGACTGATAAAAAGATAGAGGGACGTATGGACGGACAAATAGACCGCCAGACATAGCTAAATGGACTCAGAGTTTGATTTGATGCTAGAATTATGGGGTTTCAGGTGATTCCTTCTTACCGTTACACATCGAATGGCAATATTTACAGACCCTCTTCATCACTTGTAATGGTGGAGGGTATAATAAACGCACAAACTACTTGAAAAAAGACGAGACTTTTGTAAAAATCTAAAAAGTAAAATAAAACTAAAATAAGTGACCCCTCTTGGGGTCTCTACAACAAACAAAATAGGCTGGCAGATTATTCTTTTTTTTTTGAAAATTGTGGGTTTCCTGAAGAATGATTTCATTTTTAATTTAAGGTTTTTTCTTTGCTTCCCTTTTTAAATATTTCTGTTTTAAAGTCTTCCTTTTTGTGCGTATGAGTGTGTGTGTGTGTTCATTCCTATTTTGGGGCACATTTTCAAGAAGACCAAAGAAAATGAACTCCAAAGCGGTCAAAGTGTATACAAAAACAACAATGACACTACTAACATTTTTAAGTTTTGGTGAAATGAACTTAAAAATGACCCACAAGTTGTTGAAGGTATTGGAAGTGAAAGTAATGAAATGGAAATAAAAGAGGGGAAATGTAAAAGTAATGGCAAATCACGAAGTAAATATACGCTAAAGGGAAACAGATAGAAATTCTTTTAAAATGTGATTTGGTGAATTTTCCTACATTTCTCTATAATTCTACTCTGTAGAAAGTTTTTTTTTCTAAGAACTGATTTAAGAGAATTTTTTCTTCAAAGTGAATTAACAAAAAGTTGGCTATAGAATATAACACAATTAAATATAATTAAATTTTAAATTATTAATAATAAAAGCGTTTCTTCAAATAAAGAGAAATTTTCTCTGGAGAGAAATCAAGTAAAGTGAAATGTTCTCTCTAAAGAGCATTTAAAGTACTTTTCCATAATAAGGAACATAAGAGCAATAATTTTCTCTAAAAAATATATAAATGAGAATAATTTTCTTTATTAAGAATATTAAATGAAGTAAAAAATCTCTTAAGAAAATGTTTAATTTACAGAAAGTAAAAGGAGAAAATTAATTTTTCAAATAGAGAATTCAAAAATATTTTTCTCTTAAAAACAAAATTCATAAAAACTTGTATGAGTTTTGAATTATTTTTCTATTCTCAAAAATGAGAATCCAAGCCAATTTTCTCAATTAAAGATTTAAGAGAAATTATTATTTAAAATGCAAATTAATTATTTTAAGTGAGAATGACTTCAGATATCTCTTGCAAAGTGAAGAAGAGTATTTCTTTCATATAAAGAAAATTTTTTAAAGTCAATAGAGATTTTTTCTTTACAAGGAGTTTGAAGAGAAAATGAAAGAATTTCTTTTTAACAAAAAAGAATTAAGAGAACTTTTCCCAAAGGAGAAAGACCACGTCTTTTTAAAAGAGAAACATTTCTCTATAAGTGAAATAAGTATAGTGAATTATATGATATTTTTGCAAATTAAAAACGAATTAAAATTCAAAAATAAATATTAAGAAATCATGTATCATAGAAACAAATAAAATAATAATAAAGAGAGCATTTGCTATCAACAGAAAAACTTTCTCATATTCTGCAAATATAACTTTAATATTAAAATTTTCTCAAAAGCTAAAACTAGTTATGCTCTCAATAGAAAATAGAATACAAAAAAGATTCTCTAGAAACAAAGAGAACATTTAATTAAGGAAAAAACTAAAGAGCGTTATAAATTTTTTTCTCTTATATTTTTTTAGAATTCAAAAAGGATTTTCGTAAAGAAAATAAAAAATAAACTTTTACCCTGATAACAAGTTTAGTGAAAAATTTTCCTGGAAATAAAACATTTTTATCTAAAAAGACAAATAAGAAAAGTCCCTAAAGTAAAAAAATGTTCGCTGAAATGAAAATTAAGAGCATTTTGAGAAGAAAAATTGAGAAAATTAAAATCTTTTTGTTTTTGTTAACCGCGTGTTAAACGCTTAGGAATCTTTTCAGACCCCAATTCTGATGTATATTATTGCATCAGATGAAAATCTGGATCAATTTAGCATTGTCCGTCTGTTTATCTACAGATCGATATCTGAGGGAACGTCTAAGTTCAAGCTCACTTTCGTCAATTGTCAATAATAAAACGACAAATTAGAACGAAATTTTTTTGAGTTCCAAAACTTATCAAAATCGGTTCAATAGAGAAAAATTTATAGTTTAAATATAATTAATTTTATGACTCATTAAGTGTAACGTATTATTTTTAAGAAAATCTTTTTTATTTTGTATACGTATACGAGTGCATGTGCGAATGTGTATGTACGAAATATTATTTTTTTACTTCACACGAACTTGTGGTGGAGTATATTGAAGGTTTGGTATAGAATGTAGCATTCTTACTTGTTTTTAATAAAATAAAATTATTACAAATCTCCCCTCTAATCGTAAATACCACCACAATTCTTGTAAGTCCTTAAATTTAGAACAAGGACCTCAAATATTCTTGCCTAATATTTTATGGTGTCGTAAGTAAATAACATAAAATCGTTACAATTTGAAGTATTTTTATCCTTTATAAGGTTTCCTTAACTGACTTTAATGTTCCCTTTAGCAAAGCAAAAATTCCAAAATGGCACCAATAAGACAAGGTGAAGGATGAAAAATATTTCAAATTTTCAAGAAAATATTTAAAGGAAAATTTGACAGAAACCAAGAAGAGAACCCTCAGATGCAATATTATTCTGGCAACAGGAAAACTTTTCCCAAATTCCAATAAACCCAAAATTATAGAAAGGAAATTAAAAGGAAAATTCTTTAAAAACAAATTTAAGGATCATTTTCTAAAGAAAAGTTTCTTCTAAACACTTTTGTTAAGATAATCAATTTACAATTTTTCTTTAAAATGAAAATCTCCAAAAAGAAAACTCCTCGGAAAAAAGAAAATTGATTCAAAATTTTCTCTAAAAAAAATTATTTGAAGTTTTCTTTAAAAAGAAAATTTATTCGAAATTTTCTTTAGAAGAAAATTTATTCGAAATTTTCTATAAACAAAAAAATTTATTCGAAATTTTCTCTAAAAAACAAAGTTGAATTAACATTTTCTCTAAGAAGAAAATTTATGTGAAATTTTCTCTAAAAAGAAAATTTATGTGAAATTTTCTCTAAGAAGAAAATTTATGTGAAATTTTCCCTAAAAAGAAAATTTATGTGAAATTTTCTCTAAAAAGAAAATTTATGTGAAATTTTCTTTAAGAAGAAAATTTATGTGAAATTTTCTCTAAGAAGAAAATTTATGTGAAATTTTCTCTAAGAAGAAAATTTATGTGAAATTTTCTCTAAGAAGAAAATTTATGTAAAATTTTCTCTAAAAAGAAAATTTATGTGAAATTTTCTCTAAAAAGAAAATTTATGTGAAATTTTCTCTAAAAAGAAAATTTATGTGAAATTTTCTCTAAAAAGAAAATTTATGTGAAATTTTCTCTAAAAGAAAATTATGTGAAATTTTCTTTAAGAAGAAAATTTATGTGAAATTTCTTTAAGAAGAAAATTTATATGAAATTTTCTCTAAAAAGAAATTTATGTGAATTTTCTCTAAGAAGAAAATTTATGGTGAAATTTTCTCTAAGAAGAAAATTTATGTGAAATTTTCTCTAAGAAGAAAATTTATGTGAAATTTTCTCTATAGAGAAAATTTTTGTGAAATTTTCTCTAAAAAAAGATAATTTATTGAAAACTGAGAATTTATTGAAACATTTTTTTATTTTTCTCCAGAAGCTCTCGAATCATAAATTTTCTGCTGGCCTCTTTTTTACAACTCTCCCCTTTTAACGCCCTTTAATTCAGTTTGCATTTTTATGGTTTATGCTTTTCTTTCTCTTTGTTCCTTTTTTAATTTCTCTCATTTGTTTCCATCAATCACTAAATGTTCTTTGTTTTGTCTTGTTAAACACTTTGCATGTGACCCAACCTCATGTTGAGATATTTATTGTTGTTTGTTTTTTTTTTTTGTTAGAATCGCGACACACCTGATTTGTTTGCAACAAATTTGCTGCACAACTACAAACAGAAACCATACAAAATAAATACATGAAATAAATACAAACGTACTTACATACAAACACACAGGTGATTTAGTAGTTGATAAATTGTTATAATTATTCATCAAAAACCTCTGAACTCTATAATTATTTCATTAAAAGAATAAAAATAGAATAATGAAATTTATTGAAATAGAAACAGTGGGACAAGAGAATGAAAAAATTAGAGAAAAATATACAAGTTTTCAATGTCTATTTAAATAGAAATTAATTCATAAAAGATTTAATCATTTTTGTTGTCACTGTCTAGTCTTGAAGCCAAAAATTTTG
>PYHX02000158.1:12625289-12644681 GCA_004302925.2 Cochliomyia hominivorax | reverse complement strand
TTGGCTCAGTATGGCAGAAAATTTGTTTTTTCTTAACTTAGATATAAAATATAAATGTACCAAATTCTATTTTTCTACCATAATTCCCCTGTTTTTGCCGTTTCCTTTCGATGGAGACAAAGCACTGTGCTTCTGTCTCCGCTTTAAGGCATTCGAATAGAGATAGATTATCTTAAAGTGATTTATGTTACAACATTAGACTTCATATTCTCAACACTTAAACAAATGTATGACTTTATTTCTATTTTGAGATTTTTTTTATAGCGTTTGTAAAAAAAGGCGCTTCTGTCTTAATAAACAATAATTTAATTTGCCACTCAATGTGTTGTTTTGATGAACTCAACGTTTAAGACAATTTGAGGCATCTTAAAAAAATAAAACACATATACATATGTACACATGTTTGTGTAAATGTGTTTCACACCCGCCAAATTAAGTTCAATATCAAAACTAAATTAAATATAAATAAACAATCAAAGCAGCAAAAAGAAATAAACTAAAAAATATATATAAATTATTTTTTAGGGATAAAAATTACAGCAAAGAGCAAAAATAAAGCATTTATTCCAAATTTTATATAAAAATGGACTTTCCTAAATTTCTATGTTAATTAAATTTTTGGAAAATTTTGTAAAAATGAAATTAAAAATAATTATAAACTTTCCAAAATCAATCTAATTTTAAGAGAGTTTCCTATCAAAAATTCAATTTTTAAGAAAATATTCTCAAGAAAAATCTATAAAATTAAATTTCCATAAAAATTAAATATATAAAATTTTTTAGAAAATTTATAAACAATTTCTTTTAAAATAAAATCTATAAATTTATTTTTTTCCATAAAAAAATTCTCTTATAAAAAGTTATAAAAAATCTATTTGGACATAGTTTATAAGAAAGTTTCTCTTTAAAGGAATTTACCAAAAACTTTATCTTAAAGAGAATTTATCAAAAATTTCTTTTTTAAAGAAGATTTAACAAAAAATTTCACTAATTTTTTCCTAAAAATGTTCTCTTTAAATAAAATTTTTTACTAAAAGCAAATTCACAAAAAAATTGAAACAAAATTTTCTCTTAAAAGAAAATTTGAGACAGAATTTTCTTTTAAGAAAAAATAAACAAAATCTGCTCTTAAGAGAAATTTTTGTACTTAAAGAAAATACGCAAAAATCCTAAAAAGGAAATTAAACAAAATTTTCTCTTAAAAGAAAATTTGAAACAAAATTTTTTTCCTAAAAAAATCATAAAAAAAATTTTATTAAAAAACAAAATTTGTCTGAAAAGAAAATATATTCTCTTAAAAGAAAATTTAGCTTACAAACAAATTCACAAAAAAAATTTGCTTTAAAAAATTTATAGAAAAAAAATTTCTTAAAATTGATTAAAATTTTCTTATATTTTGCTTTAAAGAAATGAAAGCAAATATCTCTTAAAAGAAAATTAATCAATATGTTCTATTAAAGTAAAAGACAAGGAAATGTACAGAAAATCTTTTAAAAGAAAATTTTTAGGAAAATCTTCCCTTAGAAAGCAAAAATTATAGAAAGTTCTTTTTAAAGAAAATATGATGGAAAATGTTTACTTCAAAAATACGAATAGGAAATATTCACAATTTTCTCTTAAATTTAAATCTGATAGAAAATTTCTCTTAAAAGAAATTTGGCAGGAAATTATCTCTTAAAAGAAAATTTGACGGAAAATTTTCTCTTAAAGGAAATTTAACAAAATTTTTATATTAAAAGAAATTTTGTAAAATTTTTCTATTAAAAGAAAATTAAACACAATTTTTTTTTCTTAAAGAAGAATTAAGCATAATTTATCATTTCAAAGATAATTTTATATAAAATTTTTCTTGGAAAGAAAATTAATTAATTTTTATTGTGAAAATAAGAAAAGAAAATTTATTTATTATGTTTTATTAAAAATATATTTGACAAAAAATTTTCTTTGAGAAGACAGCTTTATAGAAAATTTTCTCTTAAAAAGCCTAATGAAAATGTCTTTTGAAAAAATTAAACAAATCTTTAAGAGAAAATTTTCTATAAACTTTCATATAAGTAAAAATAAAAAATTCATTAAGGTAATTTTTTAAAAAATCTTATCTTAAAAATTCTTCCTGGAATGACAATTTATTCAAAAACTTTTCCTTAAAGAAAAGTTAAAAAATCTCTTTAAAAATTACAATTTTTTTTCTTTACAAAGAAATTTTATAAAAAAAATTCTTCAAAGAACATTTATAATTAATAATATTAATTGAAGAGGAAATTGTAAATATATATATTTTTATTAAAAATTAAAAATAAAAAATCTTAAATAAAAGTTTATAAAGAAACTTTAAAGAAAACGTTTTAAAATATTTTCTTTTAAAAGAAAGTTTATAAAAAACGTTCTCTTAAAAAATTTATGTTAAAAATTTTCTTTCAAAAGAAAATTTTCTCTTAGAAGAAATTTAACTAAAATTTCCTTTAACACAGTATTTAAAAGGAATTTTCTCTTGAAGAAAATTTGTAGATAAAAAAATAATTAAATTTTCTCTTTCTATTAAAAATATAAAATTTAAAAAATATCAGTTCAACAAACTTTTTTCAAAATTTTTTTCGTGAATAAAAATTTATAGAAAATTTATTATAATTTTTTTTATAAAATTTTCCCTTAAATTAGAATTTTTAATTTTTTTTTCTTAAAACAAAATTTTAAAATATTTTATTTGTATTGTGCTCTTTATTTTTCTGTCACTGTAAAAACCGCCTCTTTGCCATTCCCGACTTCTTAGGAATATTAAATAAAAAGATAACAATAACTCACAAAATAAACAATAAAATATGTTAAAACATTCATCAATATGTCAAAAAGTATTGAGGAGAAAAATATTATTTATTGAAATCTTAAAAGAAAAAGCATAAAATACAAATTTTAACATCTTTATTTTGAAAACAACTAAAAAATAAATTTCGTCTTTTTCCAAAATAATATTTTTTTTCTTATTTTTCTGAATATTTTGATTTGCTGGTTGACACCTTCATGTGATGACGAAAAGAAGAAGGCACGTGAGGGGATGAAGTTGGGAAGAAAAAACAATTTGTCTTCGCGGCAAAAAAATAATATTGAGGCTGCTGCTCCACCTTATGAAGGTGATGTTTTTTCCTTCTTTCTTTCATGTGATTTTTTCGTTCTTTACCAAATAAAGGAAAAACATTTTCCGCTCAAGAGGAATTTATTTTTGTTGTTGGTGTTGTGGTATGTTAATGTCATTTGTATGTTTGTAAGTTTGTGTTGGTATGAATATTTATTGTTTGTTGTTTTTGTATTCTTGTATTGAGTATGTGAAAAGTGTGCCGCCTTTACAATTTGACTTTGTATCCCCAATTGCTGTTATTTTTATGTGATTTTATTTTGGTTCTTTACCATAATTTTAAATGCATTTTTTTCTTCTTTCTCTCGGGTCTAACGTCAGTCAAGTGACTTTCATTCACTCACTTATTGAAATATATTGTCAGTTTAGATTTATTTTTAGCTGAAAAGATCTTTTTAAAGCATTTTTTCTTTAATTGAAAATGTTGTCATTATTATTTTGAATTGTCTGTTGATAGTGATCTTGTGCTTTTTTTTCCGTCTTTTTTTTATTAATTTTTATTGGAAAAGTCATTTGTTAAGGAATTTTCTTTTTAGTTTTGTGTAAAATGGAAAAGGAAGTGAGAGGGGGTGGAATAAATGATTTTAATGAAAATTAGTGTAAAAAAATGTTAAGTGTTATGAAAATGGAAATAATTTGAAAATATTGACAAATTAATAGTGATCAAGTTATTAGGATGAGATTGAAAGATATGAGGATAATTTATGGATTTTGAGGGAAAAAAATTAAGAAGATTTACTTTTCATATTTTGATAATTATTGTACCCTCCACCTCCGCAAATGGTAAAGAAGGTATATTAACTTTGTCATTCCATGTGTAATGTTAAGAAGGAATCTTCTCAGATCCTATAAATCTGAGTCGATTTAGTTATATCCGTCTTTCTGTTGTTAACACGCTCACATCCACAATAATTTAAAGAGCTAAATGAAATTTAGTCAGAGTATTTGTGATAGTCCTGTTTAACTTCAACGGTGAAGTACCGACATTTAAAGGCAACCTTCAAGTTCCAGGGAAGAATTTTCGTTAAACTGTCAAATATCATTCTTACATGTTTTTGCATTAAAGTCTTTTTCTTAATACACACTGATTTATTGATCTTAAGGAAATACGATTGTTTGCACAATGGTCCTTATAGGCTTCTTTGATTTGGAAGAGCACAAATCAAGAAATATTCTTTACAAAAATACGCTTATATTCTTAAGATATTTTTTATAGTCGTTTTATAGTTGAAGAGATATTTGAACCCATGTAAAATTTTTGGCTCAATTTGAGTCCCACAAAATCTTAAATATTTACTGAATGCTGTACTAAATTGTAAGAAAATTTTGTTTAAATATCGTCTATTTATGTCGATCCGAAAAAAATTTATGCAATTTTGAGATATGAAAATTTTGAAAAAAAAAATATTCCAAAGAGTTAACATTTTTCAGCTTAAAAATTTACTATTTTCTAACGGATTTATACTTTTCCTTTATAATTCTGCAAGAATTCTTCATCTGAATGCATAATCGGAATATCCGAGGTCATTAGGGTGAATATCTCACCCGCTAGTTCCATCTTTCATTTTCGTTCATTTAATTTTTTTCTTGATTTATTTCAAGAGAAATAAAAAGTTAAAGTTCTTATTAAAAAATGGGCAGTTCGAATTATATAGCTTCATATATTGACTATATATTAAACAAATCAGAATTAGATGAAACCAATTATGATGATAAAGCGACAGATTTAATGAAAAAAGCCAATAATTGAAACGAGTTATCCTCCAATTGGAATTTTGGGTATTTTGATTTTAAGAAGTGGAAATCTTTTTAAAGATCTGTATTAAGAGTACAGAATACTTGTACAAATACTTTTTACAATAAATTATAAATGGCCTGAAGCTTGGTCCTCTCTACCAAAATTTAATCCTTGTTTATTTGTTTGGGACTTATAGACATTTAAACTACTTATTTGATTTTGTTCATATTTTCACAAATTGTTGTTAATATATCCGAAAGTAACATAATCTATACAAATATTTGAAGGAGCAGGGGAAGAGGTAGTTCCCTTACATGGAGAGTCTTAATTGCCAAATATCTAAAAGACTATAAAAGTGATTCATTTCATTTACACTCTCAGAGAATAGTTTACTTTTCATATTGTATATTGGATAGGGTCATGGGAAGTGGTAGAAGTGGTAGAAGGGATTTGTGGAAATGGGGTTTAAAGAAGGTCTATATGAAGTTATGAACCGATTTTAACAAATTGTTTTTTAGTGATTTCTAATTGTATAATTCTAGTTAAATGTTATCAAAATACTAATATTTTTAATAAATTTGTACACTTTAAAGCGCTTTCACGGAACATCGGGTCTAAAGTGGGAGCTATTATCATTTGTGGACCGATCTTCTTGAAATTGGGAATGATGCAGAGTTTATTTATATTATTTATTTGCGCGGAATTTAATTTTTTTCATATCTGAGCTTGAAATCCCATTCCGGGAGAACATTTTTTTGGGATCCAATTGAAATATTGGACCGATAATGATCAAGTTTAATGGGCCTTGTCCCACAATAATTACAGTCAAATTTTATATTATCTCCAAAATTATGACCGGCAATTTGTTTACAACGTTACATTTATAGAAAAAAAGCCGTATGGGCAGATATAATAGAATCAAAATCCTTTAAAAGATATCCGTCCGTCCGTCTCGTATGATATACTTTAAAGAAGGAGTAGCATTATTTATTCCTGCATAATATCTCAATCATTTATGGCGGTTTAGGGAAAACAATTTTTCTCTATCCAGTTCACAGTTTCGCCCTTTTTGACCGATGACAAAATTATTTTAAATCACTGTCCTCTGTCTATTTAGAGTCTAATTAAAATTTGTTTTAAATTCAAAATTAAACTCTAGAAAAAAAGCATTCAATACTAGAAACTAAGTCAAACGGAAAATAGTCTAAAAGATTAGAATTGAATTGGTTTTTAAGTCGATATAATAATTTTTCACACAATAAGAAAAACTCCCACAAACAACAACAAGAATTTCTACAACAAAACAAACGGAAAAACACAAAATTTTTTTCCCAAAAAGAAAAATTTTAACAAATGACTGATTTTTTACAAAAAAAAAAAAAAAAAAAAAAAAAAAAAAAAAAATCTCAAGGAAAAAATTATGTTTTGTTAACAAATTGAAATAACTTTTTGGTTTTGTTTGAAGATTTTTGTGTTTTGTAGTTGTTTTGGCCTTTTTATGTGACCAAATAACAAAAAAAGGAAAAAAGCAAAAGAAGAAACCAAAAACGGAAGGGAATCCGTTAAAGATTTGATTCTTCCTGTAAAATGTTCACAAAAAATACTACTGGAATTAACATTTAAATATAAAATAGACTTTAATACAAGAAACAAGTAAAAATATTATATTCGGTTATGCCGAATCTTCAATACCCTACACCACAAATGCGTGCAACAAAAATACGTTATTCTTCATACACACACACACTCGCACACGTATGCAATATATAAACTAGTTTCTTACTCATAATGAGTCACAAAATGAGTTATATTTTTTATTATTTCTACTGAACCGATTTTGATAATTGGATCGGTAATGAGGTTTATATAACTTAATATTATGGCAAAATTTCATTCTAATTTGTCGATTTTTAAATGAAAATTTTACGAACGATTGTTGCTTTAAGTAAGAGGTTGCCTGAGATATCGATCTTTATCTTTTAATATGCTTAACCGATTTAGCTGATTTTAAATATGAAACTTCTCAGAACTATAAGAAACACTCAGGCCAAATTTCATTGAGCTCTGTCAATTATTGTAGTCGTGAGTGTGACAACAAGAGACAGACTGATAAAAAGATAGAGGGACATATGGACGGACAAATAGACCGCCAGACATAGATAAATGGACTCAGAGTTTGATGCAAGAACCTATATACATTATGGAGTTTCAGGTGATTCCTTCTTACCGTTACACATCGAATGGCAATATTTACAGACCCTCTTCATCACTTGTAATGGTGGAGGGTATAATAAACGCACAAACTACTTGAAAAAAGACGAGACTTTTGTAAAAATCTAAAAAGTAAAATAAAACTAAAATAAGTGACCCCTCTTGGGGTCTCTACATAACAAACAAAATAGGCTGGCAGATTATTCTTTTTTTGAAAATTGTGGGTTTCCTGAAGAATGATTTCAATTTTAATTTAAGGTTTTTTTTTTCTTTGCTTCCCTTTTTAAATATTTCTGTTTTAAAGTCTTCCTTTTTGTGCGTAAGTGTGTGTGTGTGTTCATTCCTATTTTGGGGCATATTTTCAAGAAAACCAAAGAAAATGAACTCCAAAGCGGTCAAAGAGTATACAAAAACAACAATGACACTACTAACATTTTTAAGTTTTGGTGAAATGAACTTAAAAATGACTCACAAGTTGTTGAAGGTATTGGAAGTGAAAGTAATGAAATGGAAATAAAAGAGGGGAAATGTAAAAGTAATGGCAAATCACGAGGTAAATGTACGCTAAAGGGAAACAGATAGAAATTCTTTTAAAATGTGATTTGGTGAATTTTCCTAAATTTCTCTATAATTCTACTCTGTAGAAAGTTTTTTTCTAAAAAGTGATTTAAGAGAATTTTTTTCTTTAAAGTGAATTAACAAAAAGTTGGCTATAGAATGTAACACAAGAGAATCAATTTTAAAAATTTAGTAAAATATAATAAAATTTTAAATTATTAATAAAAAAGCGTTTCTTCAAATAAAGAGAAATTTTCTCTGGAGAGAAATCAAGTAAATTGAAATTTTCTCTATAAAGAGCATTAAAAGTACTTTTCCATAATAAGGAACATAAGAGCAATATTTTTCTATAAAAAATATATAAATGAGAATAATTTTCTTTATTAAGAATATTAAATGAAGTAAAAAATCTCTTAAGAAAATGTTTAATTTACAGAAAGTAAAAGGAGAAAATTAATTTTTCAAATAGAGAATTCAAAAATATTTTTCTCTTAAAAACAAAATTCATAAAAACTTGTATGAGTTTTGAATTATTTTTCTATTCTCAAAAATGAGAATCCAAGCCAATTTTCTCAATTAAAGATTTAAGTGAAATTATTATTTAAAATGCAAATTAATTATTTTAAGTGAGAATGACTTCAGATATCTCTGGCAAAGTGAAGAAGAGTATTTCTTTCATATAAAGAAAGTTTTTTAAAGTCAAAAGAGATTTTTTCTTTACAAGGAGTTTGAAGAGAAAATGAAAGAATTTCTTTTTAACAAAAAAAGAATTAAGAGAACTTTTCCCAAAGGAGAGAGACCACGTCTTTTTAAAAGAGAAACATTTCTCTATAAGTGAAATAAGTATAATGAATTATGTGATATTTTTGCAAATTAAAAACGAATTAAAATTCAAAAAATAAATATTAACAAATCATGTATCATAAAAACAAATACAATTAATAATAAAGAGAACATTTTCTATTAACAGAAAAACTTTCTCATATTCTGCAAATATAACTTTTAAATTAAAATTTTTTTAATAGCAAAAACTAGTTATTTTCTCAATAAAAAATAAAAGAATCTCAAAAAAAAAAAAGAGAACATTTAATAATCGAAAAAGTTAAAGAGATTTACAAATATTTTCTCTTATATTTTTTTAGAAATCAAAAAGGATCTTCGTAAAGGAAATAAAAAATAAACTTTTTCTTTGATAACAAATTTAGGAAAATTTTTTCCTGGAAATAAAGACAAATAAGAAAAAAGTCCCTAAAATAACATTTTTTTCGCTAAAAAGAAAATTAAGAGCATTTTTGAGTAAAGTAATTGTGACAAATTAAAATTTATTAACTTTTGTAAAACGCTTAGGAATCTTTTCAGACCCCAATTCTGATGTATATTATTGCATCAGATGAAAATCTGGATCAATTTAGCATTGTCCGTCTGTTTATCTACAGATCGATATCTGAGGGAACGTCTAAGTTCAAGCTCATTTTCGTCAATTGTCAATAATAAATCGACAAATTAGAACGAAATTTTTTTGAGTTCCAAAACTTATCAAAATCGGTTCAATTGAGAAAAATTTATAGTTTAAATATAATTAATTTTATGACTCATTAAGTGTTATATTTTATTTATAAGAAAATCTTTTTTATTTTGTATACGTATACGAGTGCATGTGTGAGTGTGTATGTACGAAATATTATGTATTTACTTCACACGAACTTGTACTGGAGTATATTGAAGGTTTGGTATAGAATGTAGCATTCTTACTTGTTTTTAATAAAATAAAATTATTACAAATCTCCCCTCTAATCGTAAATACCACCACAATTCTTGTAAGTCCTTAAATTTAGAACAAGGACCTCAAATATTCTTGCCTAATATTTTATGGTGTCGTAAGTAAATAACATAAAATCGTTACAATTTGAAGTATTTTTATCCTTTATAAGGTTTCCTTAACTGACTTTAATGTTACTTTTAGCAAAGCAAAAATTCCAAAATGGCACCAATAAGACAAGGTGAAGGATGAAAAATATTTCAAATTTTCAAGAAAATATTTAAAGGAAAATTTGACTGAAACAAAGAAGAGAACCCTCAGATGCAATATTATTCTGGCAACAGGAAAACTTTTCCCAAATTCCAATAAACCAAAATTATAGAAAGGAAATTAAAAGGAAAATTTATTAAAAATAAATTTAAGGATCATTTTCTAAAGAAAAGTTTCTTTTAAACACTTTTGTTAAGATAATCAATTTAGAGATTTTTCTTTAAAATGAAAATCTCTAAAAAGAAAACTCCTCGGAAATTTTCTCTAAACAAAAAATTTATTCGAAATTTTCTCTAAACAAGAAAATTGATTCAACATTTTCTCTAAAAAGAAAATTTATTCGAAGTTTTCTTTAAAAAGAAAATTTATTCGAAATTTTCTCTCAAAAATAAAATTTATTCAACATTTTCTCTAAAAAGAAAATTTATTCGAAGTTTTCTTTAAAAAGAAAATTTATGTGAAATTTTCTCTAAAAAAAAATTATGTGAAATTTTCTCTAAAAAAAAAAATTATGTGAAATTTTCTTTAAAAAGAAAATTTATGTGAAATTTTCTTTAAAAAAAAATTTATGTGAAATTTTCTTTAAAAAGAAAATTTATGTGAAATTTTCTTTAAAAAGAAAATTTATGTGAAATTTTCTCTTAAAAGAAAATTTATGTGAAATTTTCTCTAAAAAGAAAATTTATGTGAAATTTTCTCTAAAAAGAAAATTTATGTGAAATTTTCTCTAAAAAGAAAATTTATGTGAAATTTTCTCTAAAAAGAAAATTTATGTGAAATTTTCTCTAAAAAGAAAATTTATGTGAAATTTTCTCTAAAAAGAAAATTTATGTGAAATTTTCTCTTAAAAAAAATTTATGTGAAATTTTCTCTAAAAAGAAAATTTATGTGAAATTTTCTCTAAAAAAATTTATGTGAAATTTTCTCTCTAAAAAAAATTTATGTGAAATTTTCTCTTAAAAGAAAATTTATGTGAAATTTTCTCTTAAAAGAAAATTTATGTGAAATTTTCTCTTAAAAGAAAATTTATGTGAAATTTTCTCTTAAAAGAAAATTAATGTGAATTTTTCTCTTAAAAGAAAATTTATGTGAAATTTTCTCTTAAAAGAAAATTTATGTGAAATTTTCTCTTAAAAGAAAATTTATGTGAAATTTTCTCTTAAAAGAAAATTTATGTGAAATTTTCTCTTAAAAGAAAATTTATGTGAAATTTTCTCTTAAAAGAAAATTTATGTGAAATTTTCTCTTAAAAGAAAATTTATGTGAAATTTTCTCTTAAAAGAAAATTTATGTGAAATTTTCTCTAAAAAGAAAATTTATATGAAATTTTCTCTAAAAAGAAAATTTATGTAAAAATTTCTCTAAAAAGAAAATTTATGTGAAATTTTCTCTTAAAAGAAAATTAATGTGAATTTTTCTCTTAAAAGAAAATTTATGTGAAATTTTCTCTTAAAAGAAAATTTATGTGAAATTTTCTCTTAAAAGAAAATTTATGTGAAATTTTCTCTTAAAAGAAAATTTATGTGAAATTTTCTCTTAAAAGAAAATTTATGTGAAATTTTCTCTTAAAAGAAAATTTATGTGAAATTTTCTCTTAAAAGAAAATTTATGTGAAATTTTCTCTAAAAAGAAAATTTATATGAAATTTTCTCTAAAAAGAAAATTTATATGAAATTTTCTCTAAAAAGAAAATTTATGTAAAAATTTCTCTAAAAAGAAAATTTATGTAAAAATTTCTCTAAAAAGAAAATTTATGTAAAAATTTCTCTATAGAGAAAATTTTTGTACAAATTTCTCTATAGAGAAAATTTTTGTAAAAATTTCTCTATAGAGAAAATTTTTGTGAAATTTTCTCTAAAAAAAGATCATTTATTGAAAACTGAGAATTTATTGAAACATTTTTTTTTATTTTTCTCCAGAAGCTCTCGAATCATAAATTTTCTGCTGCCTCTTTTTTACAACTCTCCCCTTTTAACGCCCTTTAATTCAGTTTGCATTTTTATGGTTTATGCTTTTGTTTTGTTTCTCTTTGTTCCCTTTTTTTAATTTCACTCATTTGTTTCCATCAATCACTAAATGTTCTTCTTTGTTTTTGTCTTGTTAAACACTTTGCATGTGACCCAACCTCATGTTGAGATATTTATTGTTGTTTGTTTTTTTTTTTGTTAGAATCGCGACACACCTGATTTGTTTGCAACAAATTTGCTGCACAACTACAAACAGAAACCATACAAAATAAATAATGAAATAAATACATACGTACTTACATACAAACACACAGGTGATTTAGTAGTTGATAAATTGTTATAATTATTCATCAAAACCTCTGAAACTCTATAATTATTTCATTAAAAGAATAAAAATAGAATAATGAAATTTATTGAAATAGAAACAGTGGGACAAGAGAATGAAAAAATTAGAGAAAAATATACAAGTTTTCAATGTCTATTTAAATAGAAATTAATTCGGTAAAAAACCTAAAAAGGTTTAATCATTTTTTGTTGTCACTGTAGTCCTGGGCCTAAATTTAGCATGTGTTAGTGAGCCTGATATCTAAGTTTGCTTTGGTGTTTGTGTTGTTTAGTAATAATTTGTCTAGACTTAAATAATAGACAAATAGTGTGCAATAGAACAACAAACTCTCCTCTAATACATTGACATAACTAATATAATACTCATACATTATATTACTCACACTCACACAAATATTTATTTACCTTTAAACACTCATATGATTATATTGTTATGAACGTGTACGTGTGACAGCTATAATGACAATAACACCAGGTAAAAAATAATAACAACATGCTAACGAACGGAAGTCTAATCGTAGTCGTTGTGTCGTCTAATTTTATTTTTCTGGTATTTTTTCGGGGTTCAGCAAAAACCGACTATAATAATGGCAATTTCTCTAAAAGTGTTGTTAGACACTTGTTTTTTTCTATTTTATATTTATTGTTGTTGTTAACTACAAGTTTATTTTTAATTTTAAAATTAAACTTCTTAAACTTGACTCACCTTCCCACAATGCACCACTTCCTATATGAGATGCCAGATTATTTCCGAAATTTTCTCTTAACAGAAAATTTATCTGAAAATTTCTCTTAATAGAAAATTTATATGAAAATTTCTCTTAATAGAAAATTTATCTGAAATTTTCTCTTAATAGAAAATTTACTCTAAAAAGAAAATGTATCCAAAATTTACTCTAAAAATAACATTTTCTATAGAAGAGTTTTTGTGACTAAATTTTCTATCGAAATATTTTTGTGACTAAATTTTCTATCGAAAAATTTTTGTGACTAAATTATCAATCGAACAATTTTTGTGACTAAGTTTTCTATAGAAAAAATTTTGTAAGTAAGTTTTCTATAGAAAAAATTTTGTAACTAAGTTTTCTATGGAAAATTTTTTGTGACTAAATTTTCTGTAGAAAAATTTTTGTGACTAAATTTTCTAAAGAAAAATTTTTGTGACTAAATTTTCTAAAGAAAAATTTTTGTGACTAAATTTTCTAAAGAAACATTTTTGTGACTAAATTTTCTATAGAAAAATTTTTGTGACTAAATTTTCTATAGAAAAATTTTTGTGACAAAATTTTCTATAGAAAAATTTTTGTGAATAAATTTTCTATCGAAAAATTTTTGTGACTAAATTTTCTATCGAAAAAAATTTTGTGTCTTAGTTTTCAGTAAAAAAATTTGACGAAATTTGTTTAACAAAATCTTTGAATGAATTTTCTATATAAAAAATTTATTTGTGAAAATTTTTATGGATAAAACTGATCCCAAATTTATCTGAATGTGGCAACTCTTCTCTTTGTTAAATATGTTTGCATGTTCTTAAACCATTAAGTTGCCCAAAAAGGTGTAATCGAAAAAACACATTATTGTTTTCTAAGTAACACGCTTCCGGGAGGGTTTGAGCCTAAATTTCTTATAATGGAAAGCGTGTCATATATACACACTCACTTATACAATTATAACAACTTATGGGAAATGAATCTTAAATGAAGAAAATTGAAAATAAAAGAAATATTTGGAAAAAAGTAACAGGGAAAGTGACAAATTATTGACTCATAAAAAGAAATTGTTTGACGAAAAAAATGAGAAAACAAATTTGAAGCAACACGATTGAAGCGCTTGAAATGCTTCAAATTGATAAAAAGTAAAAAATTTTATGGGGTTAAAAGCGTGACCAGAATTAGAGCGTTAAACGTTAAAATGATAAGGTGATTCATGCATGTTTAAGGATTATTAAACAAAAGTAAAAAGTTATAGCAAATGATTAATAAGAAATTTGAAAGGAAAAAATAATTTCAAAAGCTTAAGAATTTTAAATATTAAATTTATAAAAATAAGGAAAAAATAGTCATTAAGGAAAACATACCGTAAAAAGGGAATTAATTTAAACTTAAATTAGAAATATGGATTTTTTTACAAAAAATATTGTGTTCTCCTGGCTAATGACTGTTAGAAAATTGTCATTATTAAAATTTAAGCAAAAAATTACAAAAATGACCCCAAATAACCTTTCTAAGTGACGGAGAATGACTCACCCATAGACTGACTAATAAACAAAATAGTCACTCTTTAAATATGCCTCCACTTAAAAGAGTTCAATAAGTCAAACATTTTACACCAAAACCACATCAGAAAAGTTAGTTTTGCAAATTTTTCGGTCGCATTTTTTCTTTCGGAAAACAAACGAAATTCTCTCAACCTAAAACAAATCAACCACAAAAACAAAGCTTGAAAATTAATCACAAAAACCCAAAAGCAAAACAAATACTTTATAAAAGGCGACCGACCTCCCGAAAATGGTGGTATGACAAAAAAGCTCTATTTTCATTAGGAAACCAAGCAAACATTAAGGTTTCGGTAAAAACTTTGACAACAATTTTCTGCAGAAAAATGTATTTGGCAACAATTTTCTATAGAAAAATGTATTTGACAGCAATGTTCTATAGAAAAATGTACAAAATTTTCTATAGAAAAATTTCGTTGACAAAATTTTCTATAGAAATATTTCGTTGACAAAATTTTCTATAGAAATATTTCGTTGACAAAATTTTCTATAGAAATATTTCGTTGTCAAAATTTTCTATAGAAATATTTCGTTGACAAAATTTTCTATAGAAATATTTCGTTGACAAAATTTTCTATAGAAATATTTCGTTGACAAAATTTTCTATAGAAATATTTCGTTGACAAAATTTTCTATAGAAATATTTCGTTGACAAAATTTTCTATAGAAATATTTCGTTGACAAAATTTTCTATAGAAATATTTCGTCGAAAATTATTTATGCAACGAAATATTTCGTTCACAAAATTTTCTATAGAAAAATTTCGTTGACAAAATTTTCTATAGAAAAATTTCGTTGACAAAATTTTCTATAGAAAAATTTCGTTGACAACAATTTTCTATAGAAAAATTTCGTTGACAACAATTTTCTATAGAAAAATTTCGTTGACAACAATTTTCTATAGAAAAATTTCGTTGACAACAATTTTCTATAGAAAAATTTCGTTGACAACAATTTTCTATAGAAAAATTTCGTTGACAACAATTTTCTATAGAAAAATTTCGTTGACAACAATTTTCTATAGAAAAATTTTGTTGACAACAATTTTCTATAGAAAAATTTCGTTGACAACAATTTTCTATAGAAAAATTTCGTTGACAAAATTTTCTATAGAAAAATTTCGTTGACAAAATTTTCTATAGAAAAATTTCGTTGACAAAATTTTCTATAGAAAAATTTCGTTGACAAAATTTTCTATAGAAAAATTTCGTTGACAAAATTTTCTATAGAAAAATTTCGTTGACAAAATTTTCTATAGAAAAATTTCGTTGACAAAATTTTCTATAGAAAAATATCGTTGACAAAATTTTCTATAGAAAAATATCGTTGACAAAATTTTCTATAGAAAAATATCGTTGACAAAATTTTCTATAGAAAAATATCGTTGACAAAATTTTCTATAGAAAAATATCGTTGACAAAATTTTCTATAGAAAAATATCGTTGACAAAATTTTCTATAGAAAAATATCGTTGACAAAATTTTCTATAGAAACATTTTCTTTATAAAAATTTCGTTAACAAAATTTTCAAAAAAAATAATTGACAAATGTTTCCAAAGAAAAATTTTGTTGACAAAATTTTCCAAAGGAAAATTTATTTGACAAAAATTATTTTAGACAAATTTATAGTTCGCTTTTTTTGTTTGCTGGGTTATCATATTCTTTTTTGAAATCATAACGTTTTAACTTAACAGTTGCACAGTGCAATTTTTCTATTCACAAAAAAATGCAATGAGATGCAATTGTGTCATTTGATGATGACAATAAATATTGCAAAAACTATTTAAACAGTTGCTTTATTTCTTCCTTTTGAGGTTGCTGTTGCAAGTTGCAGAAAAAAACCAACTTCGAACAAAACAAATAAACAAACAAACAAATATTCTCATATTGACATCAAACATAACTAAACTGAACTAAATTCGTTGTCATTCTTTTATAGAAAAATCGAAAATTATTTATGCAAAATGAATTTTCTTTTATAAATGAAACATTTACAACAAAAAATATATGAATCAAAAATTGTTGTAAAAATAGTGAATATTTGCAACGTTTTTCTACGTGTGTAAAATTTTGGTGTAAGTGAATATGGCTGGAACGTTGTATAGACGATTTCGTTACAAAAACTATGAGGACAAACTACAATACAAATTGCAAATTACTTCGTTTGGTTCGATATTTGTCGCAAGCAAAGCAGGTATTTAAAGGAGTGTAATCTTAGAGGAGTTAAAAAATAAAAATATCAAAAAATTAGTGGGTGTTCGTATGTGTGCTTGTGTGTCAAATATCTATATGGCTAAAGAGTAGCAATGCCCAAAATACTGTCTCTATTACTTTAATAGGTCAATATTAAAGCATTTCGTAAGCTTAAGCTTAAGTCAAATAATGGACCCATTATAATCCAAATTGACTCATACATCGAAATAAATGTATGCAAAAAATTTTAGAAACTCTTCTTAAAAACTGCGACCTAAAAACGATATGCCCAAATCGATTTATATGGAAATAATTCTATAACTTATGAACCCTTATAAATATCTAAAAAAGTTCATGTACTTAAGCCTGAGGTATCTTCAAGTTGATTTGGAGGGCTCATATCTGTATAGAGAGGTTATGGATGGCCATTCAAATTTAATTTCTTCTCATTTACAAATTCAGACAAAAGGAATTTTGTTTATGGAAATTTCGTGTAAATTTTTAAACAAAAGTTTCTTTCTGGTGTTTTATATCTCTAACAGTTTCAGAGATACTTTAGTTGAGGTTTAATAGAAAAATATATGCCACATTTTCCATAAAATTCTTAAAAATACTGAAGTAATAATCATTATAATATATGAATCCGTAAGAGAGTTATAAGTTTTTGCCCAGAAAGATGACAACATTTATACATTGCGGACTTGGAATTTTCAAATTGAAAATTTATTATTTGTGATCTGGATAGATTTAGTGATATAGTTTTTTGTTTTATACATATTTTTTTTGAAAAAAATGTTCGGGGCAATAAATTGGATTCAAGATCTTACTTAAACGTTTAAAATTTAAATGATTATAACTCGAAAACTATAAGAGATAAATAACATCATTTTTAAAGGTTTCATCAAATATAAGGTACAAGGGTTATAAGGAGTTTTCTTAATTGAATTAGAAACTAATGTTTCTCATTAAAAGACTTCTCCAAAGTACGATAATTTGAGCCTCTTTAATTCCGCCCATGAACTCTTTGCTATGATTATCTAATCGATTCTTTCAAACTGTGTTATGGCAGGACGATGATTTCAGTGAGAATCGTTGTTTTATAAGGATTGTGATTTTGGATATTTTCGCTTGGAGAAATGAGATTTTTTTGTTCTCTTTCAATAACAAACTGCTTAAGACAATAACAAAAATTCGTTAGATTCGGACAATAAATATAATCATGAGATTGATTCCAACAAAAAGACAGATTTTAATTTGGTGCAGTAATTTCTTTACTTAATGGGATCTTAAATGATTCCTTCTAGGCATCACTTAAACACTTGTGGTAATGAATAATAAATTTAATGATTTAACTCTTTTAAATATCTTTTTAGATTTCAGTTTTGCTCCTGCCACGTTATTGTGTTTCTGGAAAAAGAATTGAATTGGTTTCTTATTTATGTTTTTTTTTTCCTGGATTTTATAGTTACGGAAAGGTTTTGGTTTTGGGTGTTTATGCGATGATTGTGCATTGAGGTATCCTCTATCGTTGTCGTCGTCACCAAGTGTGTTGCTACCGTTGCTTGTTGCTTGCCTGTTTGCTTGACTGCCTGTCTCCAAATGGTTTGTTGCTGCTGTATGTTGGGTGTTTTTGTTTGGGCATTAAAGTGTTAAGTTTTATGTTTAAAATTCACACGCTGCTGTATTACGCGTTTTGTTTTCAGTCGTTCGGTATTCCGGTGATTTTCATTTTTGTCCATTTTTATATGGATTTCTTTAGAACAAGAGTGAATGAGTGGGTCATGAATAGCAATAACCTCCAGTTGGTTGCTATAATAACTGAATGAATGAATGAATGAATTAATGTTTCATTTCGTTTCGGTTTTGGTTGTTGTTGTCGTTGTTGTTTCCATTCGGTATTTGGTGTTATTTACCATTTTTGTCAATGAACTTTTGACTTTTTCCTGAGTCTGGGTTTGCTTGAATTTACCATAAATATGGTAAATGATACAAATTTATATATATTTTTCGTTCACCTCTTATTTTTTTGTCAAAGTTTTACTTCTGCTATTTATATTATTTTTTATATTTAAAGAAGTTATTTTTATTAAAATAATGACAATAATAAATTTATTTTAGTATTAAATTACATTTTAATAAAAAGAAGATAATTCAAGTCTAATGAGGAGTGAGATTGAAAAATTCTTAACACACGTTTTTCATTAAAAACATGACAGTTATGATTTTAAATGTCAAACAAAAAAAGTGCGTACTTTAATAATTTTAAATATATTCAAATAAGTCCAACATGGTCCTACAAAAAGTTGGCCACTCATTCAAAGGTCTGCCGTCAGACAGTTTTCAACGTTATTAAGCAGTACTGGGAAAATTTGCCCGTTCACAGAAAGACAGTTTCAAGGAGATGCATTTTCAAAAGACCTTCCAACACACTCAGTAAGAAAGCAAATCGGTTAATGCAGAATTGAAAACATACAAGGCTTCAAAAGTTCCAATTTTCCAAAATATTCTTGGTTTGGCAATTAGTATGAAGCAGCTGCAACGAGATATATAAACACAGATTTTTACATCGAGGAAATTTTTACAAAAAAGGCTGCTTCCATTCATAAGACTTCATGTGTCCACCAATTTTCAATCTGAATTGGCATCATGTCACTATGGTTAACAAGCCCATGATTGGGACAAGAACAATAATGTGGTATTTCTACCAAAAGAGGCAAATCTTTCATACTGCCCCGAGCTAAGGCTAGTGGAGGGTTACTGAGTTCTTGTTAAAAAAGAGAACAAAAGAGCACAAAGAAAGATTTCAAAAAGTGTGGTCGATTTTAAACGAAGATGGACTACCTGTTGGAGCAAAGTGACAGAATGCATTACAGCAACGATAATGGAAGGGTGTCCGAAAAAGGTTGAACATTTCATCACTTGCGATATTTTTCTTGTAAATTTGAT